>CM044308.1:84390000-84557500 GCA_024291935.2 Okapia johnstoni | reverse complement strand
TGCATTCTTTACTAGTGCCACCTGGGAAGCCGGTGACTGCAGTCATGAAATTCAAACACACTTGCTTCTTGAAAGGAAAGCTATGAAAAATTTAAAAAGCAGAGACGTCACTTTACCAACAAAGGTCCATATAGTTAAAACTATGGTTTTTCAAGTAGTCTTGAACAGATATGAGAGTTAGACCATAAAGAAGGCTGAGGGCCAAAGAATTGATGCTTTCGAACTGTGGTGCTGAAGAAGAGTCTTGAGAGTCCCTTGGACTGCAATGAGATCAAACTTGTCAATCCTAAAGGAAATCACTCCTGAATATTCATTGGAAGGACTGATGCTGAAGCTGAAGCTCCAATATTTTGGCCACTTGATGCAAAAAGCCGACTCTTTGGAAAAGACCCTGATACCGGGAAAGATTGAAAGCAGGAGGAGAAGGGGAAGAGAGAATGAAATGATTAGACAGCATCACCAACTCAAAGGACATGAATTTGACTAAACTCTGGGAGACAGTGAAGGACAGGGAAGTCAGGCGTGCTGCAGTCCATGGGATCGCAAAGAGTCGAACACAACTTAGGGACTGAACAACAGCAACAACAAATCAGCATTTATAGGCTTTTACAGGACTCTTTTCTCTGTTTCTAAAAACTATCACAGCTCATCTTGTTCATCAGTACCCAACATAGTTCCTGGCATATGACTGATTTTCAGTAATGGAAGCTCACAAGAGTGATCATCATTATGTTGTGGCAGATGAAATTCTGACTCCTAGTTTAGGGCTCTGTATGATACGGTTTCCGGGGCCCAGTCTTATGCATGCTAGGGCCTAGCCAAGTGTATTCCTCCTGCTCCATGCAGCCTCCCTGGACCATGCCAGGCCCCGCCAATTCTCTCCTTTCCTTCTAGTCTAACTGCAGGAAGAGTCTAGACACAGTCTCCTTTAATGCTGGCCCCTAATGCTTTCATTAGTTTGGCTCTGTCAACAACATTGTAATACCCTTAAAAGCACAGACTTGGTCTTAGATTTTTTAAAATGTATTTCTTGAGTATGTAAGCCCTGAAACAGTGCTGAACTTATTATAGGCAAGCAATAAATACTTGTTGATTGTTAGGCCTTCCTCTCTTCAGAAACCTTACAACTTATTGAAACTTCTTCCAATTTGGAAGACATCTTTTCTAACACCTGTTTTCTATATTATCTCTGCTCTCGAAAGAATTTAGAACAAATTTTATAATAAACCTTTTTCATTTCTCTGCGTGTGTGTACTCAGTTGCTCAGTCATGTCCGACTCTTTGTGGTCCTACGGACTGTAGCCCACCAGGCTCCTTTGTTAATGGGAATTTTCAGGCAAGAATACTGGAGTGGGTTGCCATTTCCTCCTCCAGGGGATCTTCCCCACCCAGAGATCGAATCCAAGTCTCCTGCATCTCCTGCACTGACAGGCAGATTCTTTATCACTGAGCCACTGGGGAAGCCCGCTTTCACTTCTCTAGTATATATGTAATCCCATTTCAGATCAAAATGAAAAGAGGTCTGTATTCTACTGTCTTTCAGTCTTGTCATTCGAAGTCATGGACACAAATGTATTGGCATCACTCAGAGTTTTATATACTCCTTCAACTGACATGTTGCCTTGTGTATGAAAATGCCATTTGGAATTCGTAGGTGTCCATCATGACTCTAACTCAAATTGTGCATGAAGTTAACTCCAAAATATTGTATCTACATTTTCAGCTTTCTAATTTCTAAAGTGATTGCATCGCGCTTCCTCCTCTACTCATGAGCAATGTTCTAAGTCTGATTTAGAGGCCGTCTGTCAGGTGCATTAACCGCTTTGGAACACAGTACTGTATAAATACCAGAGATCATTGTTATTGTGTCTCCAAGACATTCTTCCAAGAAATGTAATTCCCTGGCCTCCCATGTAAGTTAAATGATATAGCATACGCTTTGCTTGGAGCACGGGTGACTCTGGTAAAACTGCCACCTGGCTAACAAGCCCAACGAGAAATGTACAGAGGGGCTCCAGTGTCATTTATAACAATGCCTATACCTTGGATAACAAGGGCAGCGTTGGCTCCCACCTCTATTGGCTGTCTTAACCGCTAGGAAGACTAATCTGCCTTCTGAGCTGCTGTTGGCCATTGCCACCTGCTGGTTCTGGCAAAAGGCTCCCCCTGGCTCCCCTCCTGGTGCTGTCCTGGCAGCCTCCCCAAACGGCCAAGTTTGAGCCAGAGAGTGCAGGGGCAGTTGGAGCTTCCACTTTGCTGAGGTTGCATCATGCAAACTGGCTGACGGTGGGGCGCCTCGGTGCTCTCCAGGGTCAGTGTGCTGACTGCTGCGGTGACCAGCTGGCTGGAAGCAGTGGTGATTGGAAACTGCCCCTGAGAACGTCACATGTTGGCAAGCAGAGGGTAGCGAGGGAGCAAGGCTTCGTCAGAGAAAACAAACAATGCTTTATGAGGTAGCTGTGAGCATTTTCTATCCAGCCTGAATTCGTTTTAGGCATGCAAAA
The DNA here is from genome assembly GCA_024291935.2 of Okapia johnstoni. Lineage (NCBI taxonomy): Eukaryota > Metazoa > Chordata > Mammalia > Artiodactyla > Giraffidae > Okapia > Okapia johnstoni. The sequence goes on along the minus strand of CM044308.1, from coordinate 84,554,996 downwards.
CTTTTCTCAGAGTTGCATTTAAACATTTATGTCTTAATCTTGCAACTGTCTTCATTCCATTGATTTTAAGTTTCTACCTAGAACTGAGACATTCCAATTTAGCATGTGGTGGGTCTCAGTCTGTCTGAGGTCGCCATGGTTTCTGGTGGCAGCTCTGTAATGAAACGTCAAGGGTGCTTACTTTGTCTAATGCTGAAACGCAGACACAACTCGTTTATGAATTTCATCATCTGCATGGCAAACAAAAGGGTTTTATATGCATTGTCAGTTCACTGAATTACACATCTCCTTTAATATGGGTGGAGTCATTTATGAACTATTGCTCAAACCAGGCTATAAAAGCCCCAGTCGGAGTCCTAGCTGACTGCACGGTTAAGGCCCAGCACAAACAGACCCATAATAGTAAACCTAGCAATCCAGGGAGTGTAAATCATGCTGTGAGTTCGAGGCTTTCTGGACGGTTTTAAAATACAGATTTTACTTTTCTTCAGATATGGTGAAGCTAAAAGTTTAGGAGACAATTGCCCCTGAAAAGATATACTAGTATATTCATAGATGCCGAGAGGAGGGGGTGTGCCATGCCGTGGTGGGCCACAAGGGGAGGCACCGGTGTCAGTCAGGAAGCAGTCAGAGCAGGAGGAAAGCATGGGTGAGAGCCTTGACTGTGGTTTCCATAGGGGAAGAACAGGCCAAGCAGGGTGAGCAGGCTTACGATTGGCAAGTTCGAATCATTTCATCAGGCTCTGGGCCCTAGGGGCTGTCCCTCATGGTATGGTACCCAGCCCAGGGGTGATGAGGACAGAAGCACAGTGTCTCTGAGTGTCAGAGCCCAACAGAGGAAGTGATTCGGCTATGGGCTATGGATAGGTTAGTCTGACTTGAAAAACATGCTCCCAAGTAAGTTGTTTGCTATCTCTAGGAATGAGCTAGTCCTGGGCAGGGCAGCAAGGCCTTGGATGAGAAAGCATCGAGAATACACAGTAAAAAGACCTGTTTAACACACATGGAGCTGGCCAGCACACGCAGTATCATGCTGGAGTGGATTTACTATAGCAGAGTTGCAGCTTATTTACTCTTTCTATTGTCATCATTGAAGGGATCTCAAATCAAATCATCCTTCAAATTTTCTAACTGCTTGTCATACAACCAAGAAAGGTACAGTAACCTGTGACACTCAAAACTGCTGGCCACAGTTATCACATGGGTGTGTGCAGAGGTGAAAAACGGGAAGAGAAGGCAAGAAAAGAAGCCTCATCAGAAATACAACTGTTTTCAGTGGTTCATGGTGACTGATCCATTTGATATGCCACAGATCTGATGAGGGAAGAGATGTATTAGAAAAGCATTTGCTCATTCTGTTTTGTCGTGTGTCAGGAAGCTTTTATTTTGACTTGAGATTATTTGGCTTGTAAGCAATAGGCAGTAGTGACAGTTTTGGAGGGATCATGACCTGAATGGGGATCCTGCCTCTGGCACTTTGGATCTCTGTGGTATTAGGTTGATTTTGCTAGATATAAGTGTCTCTATCACTAAATATGGAGGTAATATATGGAGATAATAATAAAAATAACTTGAGTAAATGCTCAAAAAATGTTAGCTTTAAGTAAGTCAGATCCCGTTAGAAAGAGCCAGAATACCAAGATTTGATCAATCTTGTACCCAGTATATGATTCTCCCTTTTATTTTACATCCTTATTTTACAAATAAAGAATTTTCATTTTCCATTTCCATTTGCTTCATCTTGATGTTACATTTCTAGTTTTTCTACCAGAATTGATTCTGAAATCAGGGTAATTTGAGCATGTATTAGCATTAAAAAAGAATACAAGAAGACTGAAAAGTGCAGACATGCTACAAGGGAAGGTTAACATATCGAGAATTGCTCTAGTCTCAATGAAATCTTATGTTCTGATTTTCTTTTTATTTTACTTAAATATAATATTTAAGATATACTTATAATCTTTTTCTTTCTTGAAGCTGTGTAGGCTCATAGAATAGAATCTTTAAAAATTTTCTGAAAGAGAAAAAAGAAAAAATTTAAATTGTCCATAGTATTTCATTCCATTTTCATGTTTTCTCATTGTCTTTGTTTTCCTAAACTGATATTTAAAAAATACAGCTGTTGCTCCTATGACACAAGTAATTCTCATCTTTTTATTTAAGATTGTATCATAGAGGTTGCATACCCTATTGTATCCTTTTTAGTGTCTTAGTATTCTTATCTTTAATACTTCTCACGTGATTTTAAAAATTATTGAGAAAACAGAAAGTGTGACTATGGAACAAAGGTCCCAAAATGATGGCTGTGGACTAGAACATCCTGAGAATATACTTGGGAGGATCAACTTAAAAAAAATACCTTTAAAAAAAATCAAAGAAGTTTATCCAAAAATATGGATTTCTACTTTCGTTGAAAATTTACACCTGGTGATGTTGTATTTGCATTTTTCTCTTTTTTAATTTTTTAAATTAATTTATTTATTTTAATTGGAGGTTAATTACTTTACAATATTGTAGTGGGTTTTGCCATACATTGACATGAATCAGCCATGGGTGTACATGTGTTGCATTTGCATTTTTCTGTGTAAGGATCTTCGGAAACGAGAGTAAGATACCTTTCTAGTTATAGTGAACTTTCCAGCTACGCAATCTCCCAAACCCTGTTGTGACTACTCACTTAGTTTAACTACATTTGAGACTAAGGAGACCTAGAAAAGATTCAAGCTAGGTGAATGGTTGAACTAGATGCTATGAAGTTCACACCAAACTATAAGGATCCAAGGCATTAATTTAACCATAAGGTCCAGGGACAAGAATGGTAATAGCAGTGAAACAACACAACTCATTGAATATGGCAAAGATGAAGGAGATTAAAGGGTACTTATATAACATTTGAGCCTTGCTAAGTGGAAGAGTACAAAGATTGGTACAGGAAGATGACATGTTTGGCTTTTTATCTGTGGATTTTTTTTCCCTGAAATTATTTTTTTCTGGATGCATTTAAATGTATAAATTATTACTATGTGTCTGCATTAACTGTGTTGCCTCCTAAGATGAAACTGGTTCCTAAAAATGGCCAGTCACATTTTTCATTTCTCTTTCTGATGTTGAGCTGAGACCAGACAAAGAACTGAACTATGGCTGAGAAAGTCAAGCCAGGACAAAGTCCACCAGGGTAACAGGCTCGCTTGACCCTTCCACGAACTGATCATATTTTGGGTATTGAGCCAAGTCACTCAGTCCAAAGAAGAAAAGACTTGAGATCCCATCAGAGGAGGAATCATTAGAATAATTAGAATATCAGCCTAATGGACATGATGCCTACTTTCAAGAATTTAAGGATATATTTATATGAAAAAAAGAATTCATTCCTATGAATTTGAAATATAAAATTAGGAATAATGAGTGAAACTCGACTCTAGCAGGTTTACGAACAAGTACAATCAAGAACCACCTAGAAATTTTTGTTGTTGTTTAGTCACTGAGTCCTATCTGACTCTTTGTGACCCCAGAGACTGTAGCCCGCCAGGCTCCTCTGTCCATGGGATTTTTCAGGCAAGAATACTGGAGTGGGTTGCCATTTCCTCCTCCAGGAGATCTTCCTGACCCAGAGATCAAACCCGAGTCTCCTGTGTCTCCTGCATTGACAGATGGGTTCTTTACCACTGAGCTACAAGGGAAACCCATCTAAAAATTAGAGGTCATCAAAAACAGAAAAGTGTCCCTGGAAAGTAGTGAGCTTCCTTGCACCAGAAGCATACATATACATGATGGAAAAGAACTTGTCAGGGAGCTGGGGAAAGGATGCAACCATTGACTAAATGGCCTCTATAATCTCACCCAGTCTTACCAGAGTCTACAAGCCAGAGTATCCCACAAACTACTCTAGAGACTCTTAAATTGATAGATAATGGTTGCAACTCTGAAACACAACTTGCACTTCCAGTGGAGCCAAGAACTTGAGAGTAATCTTCTATATCCTGCTTAGATCTGTACTGGTTGCTAAACTGCAGGGGAGTAAAAGACTGCGTTATCTTGATAGACGAGCTGGCGAATCCCACACAGCTGTGTTGTGGAAATGTTCTCCATTTCCCTCATGATAACATTGAGTCATAAAAGAGAGAAATGAACATTTATTTGCCAACTCCACCTGTCTGTTGGGCCCACCAGATCTATATTAGCATCAAGGGAACTTGCCTATAGTGCTGAAATTTTTATCAGTTGGAGAGAAGCAACCAGTTTTTCCTTTAAATTGTGATTAAAGCCAGTTCTTTTTTTTTTTTCATCAGAAAACTAAATGATAAAAAACTGAGACCTGGATGACTCATTTGTCAACATCTACATTTAGTTAAGTGTTTGGAACATAACATCTCGAAACTTCTGAGCTTCACATTCTAAAAACTCAGAACTAGGGTGAAGAGTGCTTTAATTCTGAATCTAATCTGAATGGAAGAAACAATCCTTTACTTAGAAAAGGGAAAAAATAATACAATTCATTTGTGTCTTCTAGATAAAATCAAGATCAAATGGAAAAAGCAAAGGAGGTGAATGAAAATTCAAGAGGGATAATAGTTTCTTTAAATCCAAAGTTCTGGGATTTACCCTCTTCTTAAATTTCTTGGTAAATTCATTACTTCTGAAATCATTGCAATGACATCTCCTCCATGATAACAGAGGATTAATTTTAGAGTTGAGTGGGAAGCAAGTTTTCAATCTATCCAGATTAACTGGTGCACTAATTGAAGTGTCTGTTTTCTTTTTATTTATATTTGCAATTAGATCATCTGCTTCCTTTACACTTTTAGGACCAGATATTTGTTAGGCAGATTCCTTTGAAAAATTAAACTTACCATGTGACCTCCAACCCACACTTTGAAGTTGAAGTTTAAGTATGACCTAGTGCAACAATGTATGTTGTTCTCTTTTAAAGAATAATGTGAAAACACAAAACAGGAATTAATCAATAACAAAAACAAGGCAGGTTCTCTGGACCAGAAGAACAAATCAGACCTGGCATCTGTACCCACCTCCTTCACCATTTGATTGATAACTGTGATCTGCTGACTCTCTCAATTACTCCGGTTTCATTACTGTCTGAGAAATATGCCAAGCATTCATTCAACTTTTATTGTCTTTCTAGCTTTGTGCTTGCATGAAATGCCCAAAACTGGCATTTCAGGAAAAGGATAGGTAAATTAACTACAGCCAAAAGAAAAAAAAAATCAGTTTCTTCAATGTGACCCTACAATCAGTATCGTATTGCCCTATTACCAAAACCATATAGAAATGCACACTCATTCGGGGCACTGCAAAGTAGCACACAACTTGCTCTAAGTTCTGCCAATGTGCAGCTCCTGTGTATATTTATTTGACTTTTATTGTGCTAATAAAATCCCCTTTCTGGTCTCAGGTGAACAGAGCCATTTTCCAGTTCGTTGTAACAATCTCCTTCTTCTGCATCTACTTGGTCACTGATCCACACAAGATATGGATTTGTAATGACTTTGAATTAAAGGGGCAACACAGAATCTTATGACTCTAGTAGATTTTGAGTGTTTTAATTCTGCAAAATTTGAAAACAGTAAAAATCACAAATTATGTACTTTTTTTCTGGATAGTAAATATGACAACATGTGGACGGTTTCCCATAGCATCTTTTAAGACTGGAAACTCCCAAGCTTTGAACTAGCATCTCAGGAAATGCCCAAGCCTTTATCAGTTTAAATTTGTTGCTGTTGTTCAGTCTTGTCTGACTCTTTTGTGACCCAATGGACTGTAGCCTCATGGGCTCCCCGGTCCATGGGATTTCCCAGGCAAGAATACTGGAGTGGGTTGCCATTTCCTTCTCCAAGGGATCTTTCCAAACCAGGGATTGAACCTGCATCTTCTGCACTGGCAGGCAAATTCTTTATCACTGAGCCATCAAGGAGGCCTGTAAGTTTAACTCTAACCTCCTAACTGTGGTCACTAAATGCTAGGGGCACTCTTAAGATAGACATTAACACTAGGTGTTAATGAGCTTTGTTCCTATTTTCTTTGGTAACTTTAGTCAGAAATCCAGCTTTTGTCCTTTTCTTTGATGTCTACATTCTACAGTCACCAGCAGGATGGTGCTAGGTTTGTTTCCAAGTGTCATCCAAATGTATGCCAGCAAATCAACATTTTAAATGGGTGCCACCTGCAGATAATAACATTTCGCATTTGATTTTTATTATAATGCAGATTTTTAAAACACCAGAAAAATACATGTATATACATGGCTGAGTCCCATTGCTGTTCACTTGAGACTACCACAACATTGTTAATCGGCTATACTGCAATACAAAATAAAACGTTTCAAGTTTGAAGAAAAAAAAAAAACACCAGGAAAGAAAAGATGACCCCTCTTGAATTCTATTTCTAATCCGGGTATTGGTATTTTTGTTGATGCTCTCCTTCAACAGTTAATACCTCGCAGGAGTTTTTCCAGTCATCCTGCTCTTCTGGCCAATGCCCCAGTGGGGCTCTGTGCCATTGACCATGTGTTAGGATGGAATTTGAAATGGGATCTCTCTACAATAACAACATCTGAAACTGAAACTTGAAGCTGGGCCTCTTTACATTTTATCCCTCCTCCAGCCACTTTCAGCAGAGTCGCCTCTTTCTTACCTCATCTACTCTTACTAACATTCTTCCCTGGTTCTCTCATGTACAACCTATTTCCTGGACTGCATGGCACTACTTGGTAAGTTATTTCAGGGCTACAATCCCTTCAAATACATCCCTGTGGTCTTCCCAGGTCCAAGTGCAGAACTTTGGGGACTTCCTTGGTGGTCCAGTGATTAAGACTTCGCCTTCCAGAGCATGAGGGGCAGGTTCGATCCCTGGTTGGGAAGCTAAGATCCCACATGTCTCTCAGCCACAAAACCAAAACATAAAACAAAAGCGATATTGTAAGAAATTCAATAAAGACTTAAAAAAAATGGTCCACATTAAAAAAAAATGCTAACATAGAACTTTGATGTAATAAAGCATGTACTAACTTTTGGACATATAAGTAAGTACTAGATTTTATTACATCTAGTCTAAGTAAATACAACTGAAAAATCATCTCTATTATACTGTTCTTGAGCGAGGCTAACAGAATTTAAATTTTTATTTAATTTTTTGGCCATGTCGCTCAAATGTGGAACCTTAGTTCCCTGACCAGGGATCGAACCTGCACCCCTTGAATTGGAAGGCGAACTTTTAAGCACTGGACTGCCAGGGAAGTCCCAGAACTTAAACTTTGCTTGTTTAACATTTACCTCAACGTTCACATTAAAATTTTATCATTTTCTTAAAATGACAAACTTCTAAGTATGTATTTTGTAACCATTCTGAAATTAAAATATATTTGTGTAGAATTACATGTAATTTTAAAAATATTCTTTGAAAAATTGCACATTAGACTCTTCTTTTCCATTGTTTTCAACACATTCTTATGGACGACAGAGGATGAGGTAGTTGGATGGCATCGCCAACTCAATGGACATGAGTTTGAGCAAACTCCAGGAGATGGTGAAGGACAGGGAAGCCTGGTGTGCTGCAGTGCATGGGGTCACAAAGAGTGGGGCACAGTTTAGAAACTGAACAACAACATTCTTGTAAAAACCTTTCACATATAATAGTATAGGAGGCTTCACGCCTTTCCCTACAGATTAACAGACCCACAGAAGGCAGAATTGTCAGTGAATGATATCTCTATTTGGTGACAGCATTAGCCTTTGGATTCAGTCCAGTTTTCAGGTACAATCTCTCCTGCACATGTTTAAAAACTTCAGAAATACCACACCTCTAGAATAAAGCATTTATGAGAAAGATTGCAAAGAATGAAAAGGCAGAAGACATTCAGGAAAAGAAGAAATGCTTCATGATTTATGTCATCTGTCCATTATAATTTTATATTAAATAAGCAACAGGCTTGCATGCAAATTTCACAAGTCCAAATGGTACCATGCCTATAATACTGCTCTGATGGGACCAGCTACCACAGAGCTGCTTCATAATCCCTTTGTTTCTAACACATCACAATTGAGGCAGGAGAGAGAGAGGCCCCTGGGGCAAACAGTTGGAGTCTGTTCTCTATGGATGGATGCTCTAAGAGGAAAATAGCAGGACAAGAGAGGGAGAAGGCTGGGCTCTGCCCAGATGAGACCACATAGTCCTCATTCTTGAAATTATGGAGACCTCCCTGACTACACATGTGCAGAAAGCTTCCTTGGAGATCAAAAGACGGGGGTTATCATCTCATAGTAAGTGATACAACTACCTATAAGCCTCTCCACTAGAATCTGTCTTGGTTAAGAGATGTGTGGCACTCATGCAAGGACCTTAAGATATATAAAATATGATCTCAGCACTAGGCAAAGTAAGACAATTGGTCAAAGGAAACCAGGAAGAAAGGCCCCACAGAGTGCTTCAAACTACCACAAGGGTTCGAGTCTCTCTCTCTGAGCCCACCCATATGTCTATCCACATGTACTGTACTCTTTTCTTCCCTCCTAATAAACACTTTACTTGTTTAACTATTTTCCATCTTTGCGGGAATTCTTTTCTGAAAAGCCAAAGAGCCAGGGCCTTGTCACTGACCACTGGCCTAGTGGTTAGGATTTGGTGCTCTCACAGCCTCAGCTTGGCCTCGATCTCTGGTGGGGAAACTGAGCCCCACTTCAAGCTGCTGCAGGCTGAGGCCTCTCAAGATCACAATGATATGTGATGTTTATTCCCAGGGGCCTTAACACTTTTTCATGAGTTTGGGTCTATATAACATGATATCCAGATTATGTGCATTTCCTTTTTAATCATTGTAGCATTACTTCTTTTTCTGTCACTGATCTTATGTCAAGAGAAAAAAAGGTAAGACTCCAAACCAGTTGTCAGTTGTGTAAAAACAAGTGTGGAAAGAACAGGTATGGAGTATGAAGTCTCACACTTTATGTCTTATAGAATTTTTAGAATGAAATGGTACCTACCTATCTCATTTTTCATTCAGTTATTAAGTTCCAGGTACTGCTCTTTGAGTTTAGAAGCTAATATTTCCTGAAAAAGTAGAAGACTTCGATTAAACTCTAGGAGAGTCAGTCAGTGATGAACACAAACAGAAGAAGCTCTTGTTCTCATGGAGTTTAGAGTCTAGTGAGCTTTAGCATGAAAGATATTCTAAGTGCTTAAACCCATACTATGTTTCACTAGGTCAGGAACCGGCATAACTATGGCCTAAGGGCCAAATCTGGCCTGCCACCTGGTTTTGTAAAATTTTACTGGAACCCAGCCATGCCCATTCATTTACATATTGTCTGTGGCAGCTTCTGCACTGTAGCAGCAGAGCTGAGTAGTTGTGATAGAGGCCATATGGCTTGCAAAACCTAAAATATTTACTATCTGGTCCTTTACAGAAAAAACTCACCGACCCCTGCATTAGGTGAAACGACAGCTTACAGACAACAGCTTTATCCGTTTAAAGCTGGGTTTAATTCCTACATCTTACTGCGTTTTACCAGTGAGGAAGCAGACCCACAGAGGTTAAGCATCTCAATGAAAATCATGCGATGACCAAGAGACAAAGTCAACATTAAAGCTAGTCTTCTAACCATGGGTGACAGTCCAATGTGTTTATTTATTCCACAGCATTCCTTGGGCTTCCCTAGTGGCTCATGCAATGCAGGAGACCAGGGTTTGATGCCTGGGTGGGGAAGATCCCTTGGAGAAGGAAATGGCAACCCACACCAGTATTCTTGCTTGGAAAATCCCATGGACAGAGGAGCCTGGCGGGTTCCAGTCCATGGGGTCACAAAAGAGCTGGACATGGCTGAAGCTACTAACACCTTCACTTTCACTTTCATTCCTTGTGCTAAACCTGGCTCTTGAATACAGCAGAAGGGAAGACCTGTCTCTAAGAGTTTATGAGTTTGAGCAAACTCCAGGATACAGTGAAGGACAGGTTAACTGGCGTACTGCAGTCCATGGGGTCGCAAAGAGTTGGACACTATGTAGCAACTGAACAATAAAAGGGGTTTACTGTCAAAAAAGAAAACATAGCTCAAAGTGCTTCCTAGACTTTAAGACCTTGAGAGTGTCTTTGTCATGTGAAAGAGAGTTGGTGAATTGTTACCATCTTAGAAAGTAGGAAAGAGACTAAAGTGGACCCTTGTTTGCTAACCACATTGCTAGAGAAGCTGATAGAAAAGAAAACTACTTTTAAACTTTATCCTCTAGAGTTCCGTTTATGAAACAATAACACTGGACTCAAAGTGTATTTTTAAAAATTAAGAAAAAGTACTTTCTCTGCATCACTATATCCTTAGGACTTGGTTGTGCAGGATGTTAAGAATTTGGCCTTGCCAAAAATACTTTGTTCTAAATTTCTGAGCCTAAAAATATTTCCTCATTTTGGATTTGTAAGAGCCTTTGGCTTTCAACTGTTTCTAAATGACTAACCAAGTAGATATTTTTGTGAGCAATCTTGGACCTTGAGAATTTTTACCCTCTCCCTTTTTTTTTGTCTTCTCAGATTTTAACTCTAGAATTCGAATCCCTTACATAAAAAAGAGCTTGAAAAATATTTTAAAAACATATTAATTTTAGTCAACAAATCAGTGACATGCCAAGCCATATTGAAGCCTGAGGCGAAAGGAAAAAGCAGTGATACAGCTTCTGTCTTTCCTTAACATTTTGATATTTTATTCCTCATGGATTTTTTTTGCACTAATTGTGACTTTTGAAAATACTGCATAAAAATATTATTTATGTTGATGACTAGAGTTTTTCTTTTGGCAGTCTCTTAAATTTCACTTCAAAGGCAAATGCCTTACTCACTTCATTCTAGTCCCAACCCTGCACAAATCCAAATATTTTAAAGATATCTTTCACTGAAAATATTGTGTAAAATAAAGCTTCAGAGAAAAATCTGTATTGGCATTCTTTTCCTTCATGAGTCCATTCCTAGCTTTACAATAAAAAATAAAATTTTGTAGAATACTTGTTTTTCATCTGATGGTCCCCAATGACTGAAGTGTACCAGGAGGAAGGAGTAACCTGCATTTGGGTGATAACTGATGGTCATTGCTTTACAGTGCACGGAGGAGACCCAGGAAAAAGGCTTCAAGTTCTGGGAATTTCTTCTTTTTGCCCTTCAGTGTCCATTTTCAAATAGATGTAAACTATAGTCCTGGTAAGAGCATCTCCTGACTCTCCCTTCAGTGATCTAGCTCAGCATTCCTATACCAATGAATCTACAGCGCTTGGAAGAAGAGGCAGCAAGGCTTTCTAACCAAAATCTAAAGCTACACCCTCCCAGTCAAGTCAATTTCTCAGTAACTAAACTGATAATTTTATCTTCATTCTATCTAACTATGTCTTTATTCTCAACTGGTTCTAAACACGAGATGAAAAGAAAGGGTGCTTTTTATTGACCTTAACCCCAAATTTTCCTCCTTAAATTTTGCTATTTAAGTCTAGTCCTTTTAAAAGATATTTTGGTTCTAAGGACTTCTAACTCTAATAATAAATTTTGAAGTCCTGTCTGGTTTCCCCATACCTTATTCAGAATTTTGATGACTTTCCAAATGGAGAATTTTAACAAGAAGGAAACGTTTTATTTTAAATTAAAATGAAGTATGAAGAAAAATGAATATTTTAAACCCAAACTGACTCAATTATCTTTTCATTTTGCATATTAACTGACAAAATGCATGTCTATTTCATAGTTGCTCTTTTTGCAAAACATATACATTCTGCTTTGCTATTTCACATTACTCAAATCCATTTTTCTGTGTTTTTATAAAATCATTATAATTACACAGTCATCATTCTGTTATGTGCTTAATTTACCAAATCATATCCCATCTTAAACATTTAGATATTTTTCTAATTTCTTCTTCTAGGGAAGACAATAAAAGGAAGCTCATCATAAATGGAAAATATATTTCTATTTAATTTTTTTCTTCATCTACATTACTTGAAGTAGAGTTGTTGACACAACTGAAGCGACTTAGCACGCACAGCACACACAGCGTTGTTAGGTTAAAGGTATAAATATATTTATGGTTGTAGTTAACTATTCGAGCATCTTTTTTCATATTTTTCTTTTTAAAAATAAAAATCACATTCCTAAAGATGATAACAGAGTGGCATGGTAATTTATATTTGACCTTTCTTCCCGAAATTTCAAAATAGTCTAAATATTTTAACTGGAGCTCCCTTGATGGAATTAGTGTCCTATAAGAAGAAGAAGAAACCAGAGCTCCCTCTTTCCATCATGTAACGATACAGCAAGAAGGCAGCTATCTGAAAGCCAGGAAGAAAGTTTTCACCAAGTCAACCATGAGCCACCTAATCTATGGTATGTTGTTATAGCAGCCTAAGCTAGCTATCAAAACACGATTTGATCTTTTCCTTTCTTCCAGTTGCAGACATGTATGACAGCTTGTTTTATGACAATCACCTGGAATATGTTTTATTTGCTTAAAATAACTGTCAATTACTTGTATGTGGTCAGGACTTTATGCTTTTTATTTTAAATTTATCCTTGAAGATGTCCAGTACAAAAATCCATGGAAATATTCAGATTTCACTGGCACCATTTTAGACTCATCAGCAAAAAGAACGGAAAACATAAAAGCTAAATAATTACCTGTATAATTAAAGTCCCATATCGTTTTTTCCATTAATATATCATTGTTTTGAATAATTGAATTTTAGCCTTTTTATTTTAAGGTCTACTCAGCTCTTATGGTAGAGATTGGAACTTTAATATTAAGAAGATAAAATAAGCCTATACCCATTGTCACTAAGCCTGATTATGATAGTTATTAACTTTGACAATAGTATGTTTACATTACCACAATAAACTTTGATCTGAAATTAGAAAAATGATTTGCAAATTATATGAGAGCAGAATAAATTGGGAATAAAATTCAAGCACAGTCAGCTTTCCTTTTAAATTGGGAATAAAATTCAAGCACAGTCAGCTTTCCTTTTGTTTTCTGAAACCAATTTCATTGTGGGTTTGGGAAGGGGGAGTTCCACCACACCAGCACACAATCCTCAGACAGAATGTCGAAGAATTCAACTCAGTTCTGACACTATTTACCCAGAGATAGTATCATATTCCACAGGTTAAGGGCTCAGTCCTATGAGACTATCCCCTGTCCCCCTACATACTTCAAAGGCCAGATTCAAGCCCAGACTGCTGTCTTTCTGATCAACCAGCTACAGATTGGAGGTTCCAACTATCCCACCTTGGATTTCAGATGTCAATGCAAAGTCTAGGTTGATACCTGTACTTTTAACTGTGTGTGTGCGTGCGTGCAAAGTTGCTTCAGTCACATCTGACTCATTGCGACCCTGTGGACTGTAGCCCACCAGGCTCCTCTGTCCATGGGATTCTCCAGGCAAGACTACAGGAGTGAGTTGTCATGCCCTCCTCCAGGGCATCTTCCCAACCCAGAGATCGAACCCAGGTCTGATACATTGCAGGCAGATTCTTTTACCATTTAAGCCACCGACTGTCTCTAAATCAGAGGTTCCCTTGATCCCCTTTTCTGATTTGATTAACTTGCTAGAGCATGGACAGAGAAGCCTGGTGGGCTACACAGTTAAAAAGAAAAAAAAAGCAGTACATAAAATATTATATGAAAGTGAAAGTTGCTCAGTCCTGACTGACTCTTTGCTACCCCATGGACTGTAGCCCAACAGGCTCCTCTATCCATGGAATTCTCCAGGTAAGAATATTGGAGTGGGTTTTCATTCCCTTCTCCAGGGAATCTTCCCACCCCAGGGATCAAACCCTGGTCTCCTGCATTGCAGGCAGATTCTTTACCATGTGAGCCACCAGGGAAGCCCAAAATATTACATAGCAGATAAAGTACTTAATGGGTACTCAGATCAGAAATAGGTATATCAATTTCAGAAGAGTTCACTTTTTATTATTGCTATAATGAAGGTTTTGTATTTACATAAAATATTTTTTGATGTGTAAAAATTCCATTTGACAAATTTTTTTCAGGAATATTCTACTTGCCCTCTGTATTAGCCTGTGTCTTTTAAGGAAAATATTGATATTTCAAACAAGTAATCAGACACAAAAGAAATACAACAAGCAATTAGACACAAAGGAAATACAAGCAATTAGACACAAAAATGACAGAATGGCTGAAGCAGCAAAAGGAAGTATGTGAAGTAACCCAGGTATTAGTAACTGTATAAAGCTGCTATCACTTTTAGAATGGAGGAAGGAAAACCACCCCGATTCATGATCACTGTGTAGTTGAGGGGCTGTAACTACAGTCACTGGAACCAACTGAAGGAAACCAGGTGCTTATATTGCAATTGACATTGCAAGATCCCACAGCTTGCTGCTATAGCTGCTGGATCCAGTGTCGAATGTGCTCTAGGGGCATCTTAAACACTTCCTGCCTTGATTACCTCCACAACAGAAGCCTGGAGTCCATACTCCTGGGAGTGCCCAAGGCATAGCCTACAAGAGAAAAGCAAAAGAAATATATCTTGTGTCCTTTGACTTTATAACTTTCCAAGACCTCTCATTGCAGGAACAGGAAGCCAGCTAGAAAGATGGTGGGAGTGGCTGGGAAATGTCGTTTCCAGGCTTCAAAATCCCATGACATGGAACAGAGCACAGAACAATGGAAATGGACAAAGGAAAAACAGATAAATGATGTCACAACCCTACACAGTGTACAACTCGTAAAGATATTTTCTTCTCCAAGTACTTTAAAGATGTGAGTTAAAATAATAATTATACCTGTAATAGGGCTTCCTATGTAGAGCTAATGGTGAAGAACTTGCTTGCCAATGCAGGTGACATCATGAGAGGTGGGTTCAATCCCTGGGTTGGGAAGATCCCCTGGAGGGGGAGATGGCAACCCACTTCAGTATTCTTGCCTGGGGAATCCCATGGACAGAGGGCCCTGGTGGGCAGTCCATGGGGTTGCAAAAGAGTCAGATATGAATAAAGTGATACAGCATATACATGTAATATTATTTATTTATTATTAGCATAATTATTTAATTCTTGTGCTTTGAAGATGATTTAATAGAAGGTCTAGGCTACAGATTTACATAAAATAATATGTGATTAGAACTAGGGTAAAAGTCCTGTTACCTCAGGAAGCTGATGATTTCTTGACCTTCAGGGAACACAGATCCCAGTAGGTGCTGGCTGTCTTATCCCGTTCTCATTACAGGGGCAGCTACTACAGTTACAGGGTTTGCTTTGACCACTGCTCATCCACCATCTGCAATATGGATCCTACTTTCTGGAGTAAGGCCACTTATCTGCGGCTTCCAGGGCTACCCTCACTTCTGACCAAGTGATCACAAATTTGGGGTTCCCAGGACACCTCTGTTTTGACAACTGTCCAGAAAAATTCATAGAACTCAGGAAAATATTTTACTTATGAGAAGAATTTTATTAGAGCAAACAAAAAATAAAAGAAAGGAGGTAGATGAGAACCAGACTAAAGAAGAGGTGCATAGGGTGAGGCCTGAGGGAGTTCCAAACAAGAAGCTTCCAGTGTCATCTCCAAGCACAGTCAGAATGCATCACTGTCCCAGAACATCAGTATGCAGCAACATGCACAAAATATTGCCAACGAGATAGTTCCTAAAGCAAATAATGCTGAAAATTCTCCAAGCTAGGTTTCAACAGTATGTGAACCAAGAACTTTCAGATATTCAAGCTAAAGTTTCAGCTTCAACATCAGTCCTTCCAATGAATAGTCAGGACTGATTTCCCTTAGGATGGACTGGTTGGATCTCCCTGCAGTCCAAGGGACTCTCAAGAGTCTTCTCCAACACCACAGTGCAAAAGCATCAATTCTTTGGTGCTCAGCTTTCTTTATGGTCCAACTCTCATATCCATACATGACTACTGCAAAAGCCATATCTTTGATTAGATGGACCTTTGTTGGCAAAGTAGTGTCTCTACTTTTTAATATGCTGTCTAGGTTGGTCATAATTTTTCTTCCAAGGAACAAGTGTCTTTTAATTTCATGGCTGCAGTCACCATCTGCAGTGATTTTGGAATGCAAGAAAATAAAGTCTGTCACTATTTCCATTGTTTCTCCATCTATTTGCCATGAAGTGATGGGACCAGATGCCATGGTTTTCAGTTTTGGAATATTGAGTTTTAAGTTTTTCACTCTCCTCTTTCACCTTCATCAGAGGCTCTTCAGTTCCTCTTCACTTTCTGCCATGAGGGTGGTGTCATCTCCATACCTGAGGTTATTGATATTTCTCCTGGCAATCTTGATTCCAGCTTGTGCTTCATCCAGCCCAGCATTATTTGCTAGTGTATTATACAGTACTAGTTTTATATAGTACTAGTTTGTATATATTATATATATAAATATGTATATAATATTTATATAGGTAATATATATTATATACATATACTTTATACAGCATTATAAAGTATAACATTACTTTGCTAGCATATTATATAGGACTAGATTAAGCCAATCCTTAACAAAATGGCAGACTCTTAGAATCTTCTTTTGTGTCAGCAGATGAGATCTGAAATATTCCTGCCACAGAGCCAAACTAGCTTCCTGTCTCAGAGTTATTGGAGAAAAACTCTGCACCTCTGTGACTGGCCGTTTCAACCTGGACACACTCCATCTGCACCTAGGAACAAAACTGCCTTTAACCCCAATAATTAAACTCTACTCAAAGCATCCTATTGACTTACCTTTGCTCATCCAGTTAGGTCTCTTGGAAAATGACTGCATCATGAATTTAGACTGAGTATCTTAATCTCTTTTAAACAATATGATCTGGAGCTGTGGTTACTTTCTAATCTGTCAGTTCACCATTTAAGACCCAACAGAACGTATGTAGGTTATGACAGAATAAAGAATTAGATTTCACACAAAAATTTATCACTAATATAAGCTTGCCAGGTGTTTTTGAGAGAAGGAATTAACCAAAAAAAAAAAAATTCCCTAGTGGTATTGAATAGAAAAGAATCTTTCAAAATAAATTACAAAGTAGAGTCAGATCTGAAGACTTTCTTTGATTGTTACTTTTTTAATTCCTAGGAAAATTGTTAAGCTGTATAAAATGTAAAAATGATTGCTTCATTTGTCTTAGTAATCTTTTCAACTTTATGATTAGGTTGATTATAAAGTTGTTAACCGGCTTAATATTACCTACTATCGGCATAACATTTTAGAAATATAATAATGCCAAATGTAGAACTGAAAAATAGATTATCACTTCCTATCACCTTTGATAGAATAATGATAACTTGGATTATTTCAGTGAAATTTCAACAGAGGGGCCTATAATAAAATTATTGATCAAAATTGTTTAGTTCCCTCTAGTAATAACATGCATCTATACTTTGCCACAGCCTTGGGGTCGACAGTATGTACTTCCCTAACCCTCAGCTTTGTGCCTTGCTTTGGTCAAAGATGAGAGCTGATGGAAAATAAACAGGAGGACTGAAATGTGCTTGTATCTGGCCATGCCTTGTCTGCATGGCCTGTTACCATGAGAAGAACTGACCCTGGAGAGTTAGAGCAGTAGCAGCTTGGACCCCAGAATCATCACATATGGAGCAGATCTGAGTCTAACCTGCAGCAAAGACTGAAAAATACCTGGACTCAATCCCCAGCATGGAAGCAAAACCAGCTGAGCCCAGTCTAGTCATCCAAGCCCTAGTTGACCTACAAACACACAAAAGAGAAGACATCATATTTTAAGCCACTGAATTTTGTGGAGTGATTACTAAGTGGTATTGTGGCAATACTAGCTAATGCAGAAATTTTTACCTGGAAGTGGGATGCTGCCATAATAGATAATTGAAATATTTATATTTATATACATATATACTTATTTATATTATTAATATATTTTTATTTTATTTAAAATATTTTATTAATATATTTTAATAATATTCATATATTTTATTACTATATTATTATCTATATTATTAATAGGTTTATATTATATTTATATATATTTATAAATATAAAAAATGTGTGTTATAACATTGACTTGGGGAACAAAGTGGCAGAGAGCAAAGAAACTTTGACAAGAGTCTGGAAAACATCAAAACATTTGATATCAAAACATTTGATAGAACTGTCACCCATAAGAACTCCAAATAAAGAAAAGAGGGATCTATTGAGCTCGTAGCACTGGAAAAGTTTTCCAGTCAGAAAGTTGAAAATGTGCTGATTGTAACCAGATGTATTTGATAAGGTCCTATAATACTGAGAAGAGCTCAGGAAAGAACTCACTGGTGAGCAGGAATAAATGATTGTTGCTTTAAGCCACTGAGTTTGGGGTGCTTTGTTACACAGCATTATTGTGGCAATAGTTGACAGATTTAGAATCTAAAACCTACATTAGTTTTAATCCAACTTCTCTATGGTCTTCTTTCTATATATAAATATTGGCCAATCTCTGTGCTGAATGTTACAAGGATATAAAAAAGAATTATTTATCCACAGAAATATTGACATTTGTGGACAAGCTTTATTTTCAGATGAAGTAATTTAAAATATTATATTTAATGAAAAGTTGGTTAATAATTTCTAAATATCAGCCATTTCATTTACAAATGTATATTTAATATATATTTTTAAAAGGCCCTAGCATCCTTACTACAAGACATTTTAAATATTGAAGAGTTGATGAAAACTCTGAATAATTCAATGATTAAATTATGTTATACTTACTAGTTTCGCCTGTCAGTGAGAGACTAATAAATTTTCTTCTGTTTATTTTAATTGCTGGAGAATGTATCTCTGACGAAATTAAGACATCCCGGAGCTGAACTGAACCAATATGGCCAGTGTGATTAATTTGGTTTAAATCACTCCTGGAGTCTTAATTCTAGGAAGAGACCTCATAAATTCTAGCACAGTACCAGCCAGCAAGGTTGCAGTGCCAGGGTTAATGTTTATGCCTGTATCCTGGCTCGGTCTATTTATCCCCAAATGAAGACCAACTAAAACAAGTCCAAACATGAGATGGGCTGCCAGAGTAGATTTCCAGCATTATAGTAACTTGTACATATTTATTCACCTCCGTTGCCTGATTAAGAAAGAGTATCTATATCCATAAAGGGAAAATCCCTGGCACACAATGATACCATACAGCTGTAATATAATGAGAATATGAACGTGAACATTGTGTGGCCAAGAAGTTCATCATCTCACAGAAACAACAACAAACTCCACACCGTGTATTTACTTAGGGAAAATGTGTGCAGCGTCTTGGTCTGTTTTTTTGCCCTCCCTTCCTTTGGTATCCTATCCATCCAGAAAGAAAGATGAAGGTGCAACACGGACGTAAACCAGAACAGAAGGGAAAAACCCTCACCGTTAGAGGAATCCATATGGTAAAATTCAAATCTCCATTGGGTCAAACATTCCAAGTGTCGCATAAATATTTTAAAATATTTGCTCAGTGTATACACTCAACCCTGGAGAAGGGCATGGCAACCCACTCCAGTATTCTTGCCTGGAAAACTCCTTGGACAGAGGAGCCTGTGTGGCTACAGTCTATGGAGTCGCAAAAAGTTGGACACGACTGAGCAAATTACACACACATACATTCAAACATATCCAAAACATTCATCCAATAAAAATGATTTCTTTCCATGATGCAGGCACACAAAGCCAGTGCTCTGTGTCAACCTGGGGGTGGGGGGTTGGGGAGGGAGGTGGGAGGGGGGTTCAGGAGGGAGAGAACATATGTACGCCTATGGCTGATTCATACTGATGTATGGCAAAAGCCATCACAACATTGTAAAGTAATTATCCTAAGATTAAAATAAATTAATTAATTAAAAAATGATTTCTTACTCTTCAGTGAGCTTTCTAGCCTGAGTCATGAACCTAAGAGGGGCATCTTAGCACATACCAGAGATTTCTTTCTTTCTATTGTAACTAGGAAAAAAAATCTGTTTCCACTGCTTAACTGGCAGTTTATTCCTTATGCCAAACCAGAGGCTGGGCTGTCCTTTCCTTGAAAATGCAAGCTTTCTTAGTAATAAGGACTTTAAAAAATTTTCCACAAAAAGAGGCTTATTATTTTTCTTAGCTTTTGTTTTGTTTGCTAAAAAATGAAATATAAAGAAACATACTATTTTTGTAATTTATTTATTTTATTTTTGGCTGTGCTGGGTCTTCGGTTGCTGAGTGGACTTTTCTCTAGCTGTGGCGAGTGGGGACTACTTTCTAGTTTCTGGTCTAGTTTGGGCCTCTCATTGCGGTGGCTCTCCTGTTGCGAAGCACAGGCTCTAGGCACTCAGGCTTCAGTAGTTGTGGCTCACAGGCTTAGTTTTTCCGTGGCATGTGGGATCCCAGACCAGGGATAAAATCTATGTCTCCTGCACTGGCAGGCAGATTCTTTACCACTGAGCCACTAGGGAAGTTCAAGAAACATACTGTGTTTAAAGCCTCAGTTTAATTTGTTAGATGATGATGGAGCTAAAATATGTGCTGTCAATATGAAGTCAGGAGGCATTTCCATATCAAAGAGACTAGGTGTTTGTAAGATAGTAAACTGAATGGAATTTTGGAGTAAGATTTGATTCTGTAGGATTCTCTTTGTGATTAAAAAAAAAACCCTTAATACCCTCCAGATCAATGGAAATATTAAAAACAAGGTTATTGGCATTTATCAAATTCAATGAGACCCCCTGGCATCAGGGCTGTGGAATTATGGGCTGCACTTGCCCTGAGACTTCAAAGCCTATAGCAATAAGCTTTTAGCATATTTCCTACAAACAGGGCAGTGGAATGATTGAATATTTCAGTGCCAAAGCATCACATTGCACCTCCTGTACTTGAGGACTGAAGCTGTCAGTTCCTAAACTGTGTACATTTTCAAACAGTTAACGCAGTTTACCGTCTGAAAACCATCACATCACCCCCACTATTAAGGCAAATTGCTTCATAAACGTTACGTTAAAGGATAATGTTATACTTCCAACCATATTTGGCAGACAGGAATCATGTGTTTCGTGTATATTTTATCATTGACCCAAGAGGGAAGAGTGGAAACCACTGCTCACTTTTGCAGACATACAAGAGTGGCTTTTTTTCTTTAAGTAAATGAATCCAGAGAGTTTGTATTCCATTATTAGGAGAATCCAATGTCATCCCAAGAGAAACTGGTCAAGGTTTCTATGGTACTTCAAATCTGCAAGACACAGCAGTATTTCCATCAGCTATTGATACTACTACTAAAATTAGGACCAGGAACTCCACAGCTTAAGCAACTTCAGTGGGTTTGGAAATAATATTTGTTCATGTTCCTTATGTAACGTCATGGTTTTGGTAAGTATAATATGTGGAAGGAGATCATTGTAGGATATGTTTCTACACAGCAGTAGCCAAGTTCAAGGGTTTGATGCCTGTTTGAGATTTCTCAAATTCCACTTCGTTGGGTTGGAGTGCTCTGCCCCAGTTTGGCTCAAAGATGATATTTTCTCTGGACTGGAGTTATAAAGAAAGCAATTTAAAATGCATAAACAGTGCCTGAGCCATGTCATAGATTTACCACCCAGCAGGGCATTCACACAAGGCACCACTTCACTTTCTAACTGCTTGACTGAAGGCCTCATTCCCTTCCCAGCTATTAATATTCATGGGAATTTGTACCAAAGGGTTCATGCAGAATGAAAAGTAACATATTGGAATATCACAGAGTAACTTGAAATTTCTAAACCCCAACTTTCCCTGGAAAGTCCTTTACAAAATGAAGAAACAGTTATGTTAATTTTATCTTAATTTTTGGTACAGTAAAAAATAAATAGAATTGTATGTCAGGAAGTCTGATACCAAATGGCTTCCCAGGTGGCTCAGTGGTAAAGAATCTGCCTGTCAGTGCAGGAGACATGGGTTTGATTCCTGGGTCAGGAAGATCCCCTGGAGAATGGCAACCCACTCTAGAATTCTTGCCTGAGAAATCCCATGGACAGAGGAGCCTAGCAGACTACAGTCCATGGGGTTGCAAAAGAGTCAGACATGACTGAGCGACATCAGATCATTTGATAATTCAACCAAGTTTTATCTTTATGAATGTTCACTATATTTTTGTCACAGTGGTAATCGCCAGAATATAGAAGAAATTAATTTTTTGTTCTTACAAAGTCTATAGTCTAGTAGTAGAACTAAATGGATACTTCACTTTGGCAAGTAAGAACTTTCCCAGTCTACAAATGCTATCAGTAAAGTGGAAGGATTAAGGTAACTGATTTTTGTAGCTGTGCATTTATGATTTGGTGTTAAAAATATATCTCACAAGTCAAATATTTTCAAGATATACAATGTACAGAGCACTGTACTTTGCTCTTTGCATGCATGTGGCCCTTTAATTCCCACAAGAACACAATGAAGAACACTACTGCATGCTACTGCAGAAAGCAGTAGGGACCAGAATAAGGTCACACAGCTGGTTAGTGGCAGACCCAGAACTAGGACTCCAGTCTGTCTACAACTGATATATAAACCACCTCAGAATAAGAGTAAACTAAAATGGTCCATCAGGGATGTGATTAAAGTGGAATCATAGCTTACTTTGATAGCCTACTTCAACTCTTTTTGACCCTGTACACTGTGGCCTGCCGGGCTCTTCTGTCCATGGGATTCTCCAGGCAGGAATGCTGGTGTGGATTGCTATGGCCTCCTCCAGGGGATCTTCCTGACCCAGGGATCAAACCCACATCTCTTAGGTCTCCTGCATTGGCAGGTGGGTACTTTACCCCTTGGAGAAAGAAATGGCAACCCACTCCAGTATTCTTGCCTGGAGAATTCCATGGACAGAGGAGGCTGGCAGGCTATAGTCCATGGGGTAGCAAAGAGTCAGACATGACTGAGTGACTATCACTCACATAGCCTACAAGATAAAAAGTCATGACACATTTTCCATGGTGAAACTGATGGGCTGAGGGGAAGACCGAGCAGAGTCATTTCTAGATCACATCTGCCTAGAGATTAAGTACAGATATGTACTATCATATTTCATAATTTATATTTTTCTTATTAAATAGTAATCAAGAGAAGAACGTGAGCTGGGATGTGGTGGCTGCAATGGGACTCGTAAAACATGCTATTTGTCTGTATGCACTTACTGTTGGCTGGCTGGAGTAGAAACCACTTAACAATCCACAGAGATCGCAGCATGGTGTCCTGGAAAGAGCTTGGCCCTGGGAACCTGGCTCTTGCCAATGACTCTGCATGGCACTGGGAACTCATTTCCTTTAACTAGGATTCAGTGCTTCTATCTGTAAGATGAGTCCAATGGATCGGTTCAGTTTTTAGCTTTTGTGACAGTTTCCAAAGGAATTAAGTAAGCTCCATGATGTTGATAGCCTGACTTTAGAAGTAGAAAGCCCAATGTCTGCTAAATACATGTATTAACTGATCTCTGGCCTTTGTTGGAAACTCTTTTCCTTTCTTTAACCCTCACCTAAACACACACATATATACACCTTCTCCTTCTTCTCATCTTACTCCTCCTCCTCCTTCTTCGTCTTCTTTATCTCCATCCTTCCACCCCTTTCTCTGATTCTCGTCTACCTGACTAATCCCTGGTCATTTTTTCAGATCTTAACTTGGAAATTACTGTTCGGGGAAGCTTTTACTGTCTCTCAAAGTCTTAGTTACGTGTCCACCTTTTGCTGCTGTTCAGTCGCTAAATCATGTCCGACTTTTTGTGACTCCATGGACTGCAGCATGCCAGGCTTCCCTGTTCTTCACCATCTCCTGGAGTTTGCTCAAACTCATGTCCATTGAGTCAGTGAAACCAATCAACCATCTCATCCTCTGTCACCCCCTTCCACTCCCACCTTCAGTCTTTCCTAGCATCAGGGTATTTTCCAATGAACTGGCTCTTATCAGGTAGCCAAAGTATTGGAATTTCATCTTCAACATCTGTCCTTCCAAAGAATATCAGGGTTGATTTCCTTTAGGATGGACTGGTTTGATCTCCTTGCTGTCCAAGGGACTCTCAAGAGTCTTCTCTAGCACCACAGTTCAAAAGCATCAATTCTTGACACTCAGCCTTCTTTATGGTCCATCTTTCACATCTGTACATAACTACTGGAAAAAAACAGCTTTGACTATACAGACCTTTGTCAGCAAAGTGATGTGTCCGACTACCAATATCTATAAAATTATTGTGTACTTCCTTTGTCACTGAGTTGTTTTCAGGGTTAGAGCATATAATATGTACAGTGCTGGGATCTATGCTTAGCATATTAAAGTACTCAATAGCTAACATCATCATCACCACCATCATAATCCTTACTGAACTATGGCATTCTGTTTTTTATTAGTCTCTTTGATTCTCTGTGTGATCTACTAAGTGTTAGCTTTGGGAGGGCTGGGACCATAATGTCTGGCTTACTATATCTCCAGCAGCTTAGCACTGTGAGTGACAAGAGCAGGTAAATGTATCCTAATTACTTGATGTTAAATAACACATAGCAATTTACATAAGGATCATTCATGCAACAAAGCAAGTTGAGCCTTTAAGCATATTCTAGTGGAACAGACAATGCTATTTAAAATAACATGATCTTACGAGGGCTGTAATAAAGCTTTGAATTAAGTTTTATGGAGACATAGAAAAAGAAGTAACTGATCTTGCCTGAGGGATGAAGTATGCTTGAGCTGAGCTTTGAAGAACCAGAGGGATCTAATATAGAAGAGATGTGAGGGAGGAATTATGTCATATATGAAAAAAAATGGTATAAATAAAAAGATAAGGTGGGAAACTGCATAGTGGATTTGTACCACTGACTTCATCCTCGGGACAGTGCAGCTCAGGTAGGGAAGAGGTTTAGTAGAGAGTAAACAGAGATGAGAATGGGAAGAAGTTTAAGACTTTAAATGTCTTAAATTTTATGCTGTTATACAGTGATATGATGCTTTCAAAAAGCCTTTCCTCAACTCTTAGTCACTGCTCAACCTCCTGCAACCTGTTATCTTGCATCTTATTGAAAAGCTAGGTAAGCGTTCACCTAAATATTAAATTGGATCCTGTTTTGACTTTCCCTCCAACATTTTTTCTTCACCTTCCACCCTCGTCCAATTGATGACAAATCCTGTTAATTTTACTTCCAGAACTCCTCTCAGATTCAAAGTATCATATCCATTCTTTCTGCCACTAACTAAATTCAGATTATTAAAATATTTTCTACCTGACTTCCTACTCATATTGCAGCCAGTCACTTCTGAAACACTGAACATTGATCTGCTCCATTAAGCTTCTATTTTAAATGTATTTAATCTGCCAGAACCACTGTTAATTCTAACTTTAATATTTTGCATGTTCATTTTGGCAGCACATATACTAAAGTTGGAATGATACATAGGAGATTATCATGGCCCCTGTGCAAGGATGATGCAAACTTGTGAAGCACTAAAAGAATAATAACATTCTGTGAGAAGAAATGACTTTAGCAATGTTCTACATGTTAAAAGACCCTGTATTTTCCTTTTATATGACTCTAATTATTAAGAGGTTAATTAGTGAGGTCATAAGCAGTGGCTAAATTATCTTAGATCTGGTGAATAAAATTAACCTTCTATGAAAAACATTTTAAAGGTTTGCATGAACAATGTAGAACAAATATCCTCACAAATATAGTTTTCTATAAAAAGTTACAAGTCTCCAGGTTACAAACCAGGATTCCTTTAATCTATTTATACAATCTATTTATTATTACAGAAAGCTCATTTCTTAGAGACACAACTTGGAAATTCACTTTCTGATAAGATCCAAAACAAACATCAGTTATTTTATTAGAGGTTGCAAAATCATGCTTTTCTCATTTATCATTCCATTAACATCTTTCAGTGAGAGTTCTTCGTAGAGAACTTTTCTTCATTAGCTAGGACCATTTGGTCATCTTCAAATTTAGCTCATAAAGGGAAAGCAAGACAAGTTTTTTATTCTTAGCTTTTTGCTTTTAAATAAAATGGTTAATGAATTAAATTTTGTTTTGTTGGTTCTCTCTCATCCGTTATGAACTTTTGGATTTTTACATAATGAAAGTTTCAGTAGC
Organism: Okapia johnstoni; assembly: GCA_024291935.2. Lineage (NCBI taxonomy): Eukaryota > Metazoa > Chordata > Mammalia > Artiodactyla > Giraffidae > Okapia > Okapia johnstoni. The sequence goes on along the minus strand of CM044308.1, from coordinate 84,528,925 downwards.
ATTCATTATTCTTATTGATGTTCAAATGTCACTGTCTTTAGCTATTCATATCTTCTTCATTTTAGTGTCTATTTATGGCCTTTCAACATAACTCACATTCTTTGATGGCCTGCATTTTGGCCACTCCCGCGGACTCAGAAAAACAAATAACAGATTCTGGACCCAGACTGACTGAGTTCAGTATACCTGATCTCCACTTATCAAACTGTGTATTCCTGAGTATCAGTTTACCTTTCTGTGCCTTGGTTACCTTGTCATTCAATGGCAATATTAATACTATAATATGAGTAACATAACAATATAAAATACCACATTACTATAATTGTATAGCTACAATTATAACAATCCTAACCCTATGCAGTAGGACTTAAAAAGAATATGAATATATATAAATAATATATACATGAATATTTTATACATTTATATATATAAAACAGTGCCTGCCTTACGAATTGGAAATTCTGGTTAAATGTTTTCATTATGTTGTTTTTATAATATTAATAACATTCCATGGTAGCAAGAAGACAGGTAGTACTACTTCGGATATATAATTGAAATATTTTTAAAAGATATGTGTATAGACATATATATGTTAATGTGAATATTTGCTAATAATAATGTAATATAATAATGGGGCTTTGAGCAAAATCAAACAATCAAAAATACTTTGTAAATAAAGAGAGACAGTGAAATGCAAAATTAAAGAGATATTCTTTGATCTGTGGTAGTTTAAATGCAGATGTACTTAAAAGTAGGAAGTTAAGCTCTAGAGGCCCTTTGCAAGGCTATAATTCCATAATACGAAAAGTTTTCCCAGGTTTGAGATCTACGCATGCACATTTTCTATTAAGATATACATAGAGAAAGAAAGTTAGGTAGACATATACTGCAATTCAGATTTGCCTACTTACAGATGGTAACATTCTGTGCAATAATAATGCTCTCAAAACCATTTGCAAATTTGTCCAGCAACAACTCTGCCTTTAATGATGAAGTTTCCACAGTGGCAGATGGCAGAGTGAGCAGTGAAGGATGCTGCCGACCCACCAGGGTTATGTCTGTCACTAAAGCGATCTGGCTCCAAAAGCCAAAGTCTGTTAAGGTCATACTGGTTATTGCTCCATTGGAATGACTTGATTGATCACATTTGTGGTTATTCCATAAATGTTGACCTTTTTGAAGGGGTCCTGGCAGTTTCATCCTGCTTTTAGAAAGTGATATAGAGAAACACAGTGTCTGTAGTCTATCAACATATTAGAGAAACAAAGGGGCAATCTATGAAACTTAAAAAAAAGGATACATTCACTAACATTGCTGTTCCCTCTTTGTGTCTGAATGGTTAGATAGTCCACAGAAACAGCATAATACTATTTTTAGTATCCATATCATATTTAGGAAGATAAGAGTAAAATGGAACAAGATAAGAAAATACATTATTTAATGAATTTTAAAAGCCCAGCAAGGATTAAAGTTATAGTAGAAGCTTATAAACATAAATTGAGATCCAGTTATTCTTTAAACTGGAGAAGGCAATGGGTATTCTTTAAACCCTAAAGTTGGCCAGTAGTACAGATAAAAGAAAATACATAAACAAACTTCAGTATCCATGTGAACCCTTGGAACATGTTGAAGAAAATCATATACTATTCTATGGGAAATTTATCATAATATGATAAATACCGCTTTTGAAGTATAATGTACTGAAATTGCCAAGTTCCATTTATAGTGACGTATTGCTGGACTAACTTATCAGTAGTGAGTGTACCTTTAAAAATTGAATTTACTATCTGATCACGCCTTAGGCACTGGAAGGAACAAAGTGCATCCCTCCTCCCTTATTTATTGAACAGTAACATAGAAAAATTACATTAAAATATTAATTCTCTTAGGACACTGATGAAAATGAGAAGCATAAAATTGCTCATTAAATTAATAACAATAATCATTTATAATTACTTGTTCTATTCCAAGCCTTCTTAGTACTTTACATGTATTACCACTTTTCTGTTTTTTTTTTTTTTGACAACCATGAAACTTATTTACAGATTCCATGAAGAGGCAAGCTACTGACATGCTGAACCAGTGAGAGCTGTTTGTTAAATTTTCAGGGAATTTCACAGAACTAGATAAAATACTCCTGAAGTTTATACAGAATCACAAAAGAGCCAGAATTTCCAAAGTTGTACTAAGGAAAAAGAACAAAGCTGGCAGCATAACACTCCTAGGCTTCAGACAATACCACAAAGCTACCATAATCAAAACAGCAAGGTATTAGCACAACAGACATATGGGTCAATGCAACAGAATAGTGAGCTCAGAAATAAACACACACCTATACTCAGTTAATCTTTGACAAAGGAAGCAAGAATAGAAAATGGAGAAAAGTCTCTTTAGTGAGTGATATTGGGAAAGCTGGACAGCTACATGTAAATCAATGAAGTTAGAACACTCTTTCACACCATGCACAAAAATAAACTCAAAAAGGCTTAAAGACAGGACACCTATCTTATAAAAACTCCGTGAAGAGAATATATGCAAAACATTCTTTGACATAAATTGTAGAAATGTTTTCTTAAATAAGTTTCCCAAGGCAATAGAAATAAAAGCAAAAACAAACAAATGGAACTTAATCCAATTTATAAGCTTTTGCACAACAAAGGAGATCATAAACAAAACAAAAAGACAACCTATGGACTGGGAGAAAATATTTGTAAATGATGTGACTGATAGGGTTTAATTTCCAAAATATGTAAACAGCTCATACAACTCAATAACAAAATTAAAAAAGAAAAACAACTCAATCATAAACTGGGAAGAAGATCTAAACAGACATTTCTCCAAAGAAGACATACAATAGGCACATGAAAGGATGCTCAACATTGCTAATGATCAGAGAAATGCAAACCAAATCTACAATGAGGTATTACCTCACATCAGTCAGAGTGGCCATCATTAAAAAGTCCACAAACAATAAACACTGGTGAGGGTGTGGAGAGAAAGGAATCCTCCTACACTGTTGGTAGAATGTAAATTAATACAGCCACTATGAAGAACAGTATGGAAGTTCCTTAAAAAAAGTTTAAAAAGTTGCCATATGATCTAGCAATTCTACTCTTGGGCATATAACCAGAGAAAACTCTAATTAGAAAAGCTACATGTACCTCTATTCTGACTATTTACAACAGTCAAGGCATGGAAAAATTTCCATGGACAGATAAATGGATAAAGAAAATAGAATATATACATATTACATATGGAATATTACTCAACCATAAAGAGATGAAATAATGCCAATTGTAGCAACATGGATGGACCTACAGGTTATCACACCAAGTGAAGTAAGTCAGAAAGAGGAAAACAAATATCACATGATATCACTTATACATTAAATCTAAAATATGATACAAATTAACTTATTTATGGAACAGAAACAGACTTATACATATTAGAAAACAAACTTATGATTACCAAAGGGGAGAGGGGAGGAGGCATAAAATAGGAGTTTGGGGTTAGCAGATACAAACTACTATATACAAAACAGAAAAACAACAAGGTCCTAATGTAAATAGCCCAGAGAACAAAAAAAAATGTAGTAAAATTAATTTTCAGGAAATTTGCAAGCTACTTTTAAACATGGCCATTATTAAAAATTAAACTTTATAAACTTACAAAGACATAAATCATATTAAATACAAAGGTAATAAGTACTCAAAACTCATCCTATTTTAATTATTTTGTTAATTTCATTTTTAACTCGGTTTTTGAGGTTTTTTTGCATGTGTTGTTCGTGCATGCGTATGTATGGAATACTATACAATGGTGTGCTATCATGCATTTTTTTCCCTCACTCTGTGTTCAGTGATGCTATGCTATACAAGTAAGCTTGGAATCAGCCACAGTGGGAGTAATCATACCATGAAAATTGCAAATGCTATAAATCATGGCTCTCCCACTCCAAGAGCCTACTGTTAAACAATTACTAGCTCACTACTATGTGTGCGTACATGCAAAGTCACTTCAGTCATGTCTGACTCTTTGTGAACCACTGGACTACAGCCCATCAGGCTCCTCTGTCCATGGGATTCTCCTGGCAAGAATACAGGAGTGGGTTGCCATTTACTCTTCCAGGGGATCTTCCTGACCCAGGGATTGAACCCGTGTCTCTTACATCTCCTGCATTGGCAGGCAGGTTCTTTACCACTAGTGCCACCTGGGAAGCCCATTACTATGTGAGACGTGTCTTTCTGACTTCATGATACATTGTTCAGTAAGCCATGCTGTCTCGTTTTGAATGGTTGGAAGTATTATAGCATTATAATTTAACATATGTATATATCACTAAACGATCACCATCCAACACCATACAGTTGACTCCCTTTACCCATTCAACTTATTCCCCTAGTTCCCCTCCTCTTTGGTAACCACTAATCTGTTCTCTGTATCTAAGAGTTTGTTTTTGTTTCCTTTTGTCTGTTCACTTTAAAAAAAAAATAGATTCCACATTATGAGTGAAATGATATAGCATTTGACTTTCTCTGTCTGCTTATTTCATTTAGCATAATGCCCTCAAGTTTCATCCACATTGTTGCTTCCACATCTTGGCCATTGTAACAATGCTACAATGAACATAATGGTGCATATATCTTTTCAAATTAGCATTGTTGTCTTTGTCATATAAATTCCAAGAAGTGAAGTCGTTGGGTCATGTCATAGTTTCATTTTTAATTTTTGAGGAATCTCTATACTATTGATTGCACCAGTTTAGAGTCCCTCTAACAATGTAAGAGGGTTCCTTTTTTCCACATCCTCTCCAATATTTGTTATTTCTTTTCTTTTGATAATAACCATTCTAACAGGTATGAAGTCATAATTTGTGGGTTTGATTTGCATTTCTCTGGTAATTAGTAATGTCAAATATCTTTTCATGTGGATGTTGGCATCTGTATGTCTTCTTTGGAAAATGTCTATGCAGATCCTCTGCCCATTTTTAAATCAGATTGTTATTTTGTTGTTGAGTCATATGGGTTCTTTATATACTTTAAATACCAACCCCTTGTTGGATATATGATTTGTAAATTATCTTCACCCATTCAGTAGGTTGCCTTTTCGTTGTGTTGATGGTTTCTTTTGATGTGCGGAACTATTTTGTTCAAAGTCATCCCATTTGTTTTTGCTTTTGTTTCCCTTGTGTTTGGAGTCAGAACCACAAAAATATCGCTAATATCTGTGTCAATGAGATTATTGACTATGTTTTCTATAGGAATTTTACTGCTTCCGGTCTTACATTCAAGTCTTGAGTCCATTTTGAGTTAATGCTTGTGTGTGGTGTAAGACAGTGGTCTATTTCACTCTTTTTCATGTGAGTGTCCAGTATCCCTGGAGAGACTATCCTTTCTCCACTGTAAGTTCTTTGTTGTGGATTGATTGCTACATATGTGTGGGTTTATTTCTGAGCTCTCAATTCTAATTCATTGATTTATGTGTCTATTTTGCCAGCACCACACTGTTTAGATTAGAATTACCCCATACATAATTGCATATTTGTTGAATTCATGGGCAGAGGTGAGTTTAGGATTTTCCCACATGGCCATCTTGAACCCCTGAAGCATGGATTTTATTTTATTTATTTTTTTTTCTTTTTTATTTATTTATTTATTTATTTTTATTTTAGTTGGGGGCTAATTACTTTACAATATTGTAGTAGTTTTTGCCATACATCAACATGAATCAGCCATGGATTCACATGTGCTCCCCCTCCCAAACCCTCCTCCCACCTCCCTCCCCCTCCCATCCCTCAGTGTCATCCCAACACTCCATCCCTGAGCATCCGTCCCATGCATAGAACATGGAATGGTGTTCTGAAGCACGGATTTTAAATATGGTCACTACTTGTATTTTAGGAGAGAAGTACAGGCTTATGCATAAGCCTTTTGTGGAGAAATAGTCCATAACTTCTACTAGATTTTCAAAAAGTCACAGTCTAAAAGAAATTTCAAAAAATTGATTAAAAATTCATTTCTATAGAAAGATTCTGTATCTTCCACAAATATTATTTGCTGTGTAATAAAAAATACCAAGTGGTCTGCATAAGACATGATTAAGAATTTTGCCAATACTAATGTCCTTTAAGTACATGTTTTACCAAGTAAATACTTTCTTTAATCTTTTTTTTTGCTGTTTCTCCTTAAAAAGTGTTCCCACATTAGTTAAAAAAAAACACTCCTATGGCATTAAAAACAGTAAAATACTTACTAGTAATTTTAACGAAGGAAATGAAAGCTCTATGCACCAAAAACTGTAAGATATTGATGAAAGAAAATGAGAAGATACAAATAAATGGAAAGATATTCAGTGTTCATAAATCAGAAGAATTAATACTATTAAAAAGACTGCCTATACAAAACCAAATATAGATTCAATGCATTCCTTATCAACATTCCAGTATTATTTTATACAGAAACAGAAAAAAATAATTATATATTTACTATGGAATCAAAAAAGACTCCAAGCACCCAGAGAAATCTTGAGAAAGAACCAAGTTGGAAGTATCACACTTCCTGACTTCAAACTATATAACAAAGCTACAGTAATCAAAACAGTATGATATTGGTATAAAATGAATATATAGAGCAGTGGAACATATTCAACAGCTCAGAAATAAACTCATGCATGTAGAGTCAACTAATATTTGAAAAAGGAACCAAAAATATAAAATGTGCTGAGGAAACTGAATATCCACTCACAAATGGATTGAAAGATATGATTGAAATTGGATCACTTACACCACTCATGAAAAAATAACTCAAATGGATTATGGACTTAAACATAAGATCTGCAACCATAATACTTGTAGGAGAAATCATAGGGGCAAAGCACCTTAACATTAGTCTCAGCAATGATTTTTTTGTGCATGATGCTAAAAGTATAAGCACATAAGCAAAAATCAACAATTGGGTCTGTAGCAAACAAAAACCTTCTGCACAGCAAGAAAACCAATCAACAAAATGAAAAGGTAACCTTGGGAGTGGGAGGAAATATTCACAAATCAGATATATGAAAAGGAGTTGATCTCCACAATATATAAGGAACTCACACAACTCAGTAAGAACAACAAAAATGTGATTTAAAAATGGGCAGGGGACTTAAATAGACACTTTTCCAAAGAAGACTTCCACATGATCAACAAGTATATTAAAAGATGCTAATCAACATCACTAATTATCAGGGAAATGCAAATCAAAACTACAATGAGAATGACCTCACACCTGTTAGAATGGTGTTATTCAAAAGACAAGAAATAACAAATACTGGTGAGGATGTGGAGAAACGAGATCGTGGTGCACTGCTGATAGAAATATAAGTTGGTGCAACAACTCTAGAAAAGAGTATAGAGATTTCTCAACAAATTAAAAACAGTATTATCATATAATCCAGCCACCCCACTTCTGGGTATATATCTGAATGAGATAAAATCACTGTCTCAAAGAGATATCTGCAACTCCTACATTTGCTGTTGCATTATTTACAGTAGTCAACACACAGAAACAACCTAAGTGCCTGGGGACGGATGAACGGATAATGACAATGTGATGATACACACACACAATGAACTATTATTCAGTCACAAAGAAGAAGGAAATCCTATCATTTGCGACAGTATGGATGGATCCCGTTGGGGTCCATTATGGTAGAGGTAATAAGTCAGATAGGGAAAGACAAATACTGCATGATCTTAATTGTCATTGTTGTTCAGTCACTCAGTCATGTCTGAATCTTTGCGACCCCATGGACTACAGCATGCCAGGCTTCCCTGTCCTTAACAATCTCCCAGAGTTTGTGTACTTAGTCACTCAGTCATGTCCGACTCTGAGACCCCATGGACTGTAGCTCACCAGGCTCCTCTGTCCATGGGGGATTCTCTATGCAAGAATACTGGAGTGGGTTGCCATACCCTGCTCCAAGGGATCTTCCCAACCCAGGAGCTGAACCGGGTGTCCTCCATTGCAGGCAGATTCTTTACCAGCTGAGCTACCAGGGAAGCCCAAGTTTTCTCGGTGTCAATTAAAATATAGAACTATAAAAACATCAAACACATAGAAACAGCAGAAGGTAGTTTTCAGAGGCTCAGGAATGGAGGAAATGGGAAGATGTTGGTCAAAGGGTATAAATGTTCAGGTATGAGATGAATAAGTTCCGGGGATCGAATATACAGATGGTGATTATAGCTAACAATAATGCAACATATTCTTGAAAGTTGCTATGAGAGAGATTTACTGTTGTCACCTCACCACCACCACCAACAAAATGGCAATTATGTGAAGTAAAGGGTATGTTAACTAACATTACTATGTCAAGCATTTCACAATATATACATGTATCAAAGCTAAAAATATGATATTTGGCACACATTTATACTAAAATATTATCTTGAATTTCAAGCCTAAATGAGTATTCTGTATTTTATGTTGTAACTCTGCTCCAAAAGGTCTTCTGTCCTCATTCTTCCACTTTATTTTTCTCCCACTAAGAAATTCCCTGGATTAATGAACCTCAGCTTGGTTTTTATATTAATTATGTGACTAAGAATTAGTTATGTCTGATTTCAATTTCAGTTCTGTCCTTTCCAAGTTTTGGCTTTGGGAAAACTAGGTCTCAGTTTCCACGTCTGTAAACAGGATTTTTTACAATTGATTGTTAACAGGTTAAGTAAGATAATAGATGTAACAATTACATGAATTTTATATTACATATTATATATGTAGTGTCTGCCATTTAGTAAGAACACAGTACACACTAGCTCTGGTGATGATGATGTCATCATCATGTTTTCATCACCATGGAGTTGGAGCCCTTTGGATTACCACTGACTTCATCTCAGTAAGGGGAAGTCACTCTAAGATATGCCCTGATCACACCATCAGCAGAATACTAATGCAGATTCTTCAAACATTTTTATTATAAAAACAGCCCTCTTCCCAACTCCTACACATTAAAGTCTTTAGAAACTGCCTAATTCCCTCAAATTGAGTAGGGACGCATCTAACATGTATAAGAGAACTCTGAAAATTTTGACAATCCTCTGTCATGGTTTTTCTTTATAGCTCTTGTAGGTTTAGGACTTGTATTTAGAAAGTAAAAAAATTAGAAAAATATCAAATCTTTTGATTTTTTTGATAATGGGGTCCAATTAACCAAAGCTAACAGATGGGGCACTGATAACAGGATTATCATCCCAATCACCCAGGGTCATATGAACAGTTTCACGGGAATTATGAGGTCATAGTTTGAAGAACAAATCTCTCTATTTAGTACCAAGAGCAGCTCACCTTACAAGTAAAACAGAAGTCCTCAAAGTCAACCACTAGAAATAAAAATTAAAATATTCAAACACATACATCCTTTAAAAATATATCATTGAAAAAATTTTAAAGATATATGCTTCTGTCACGAGATTCATATAGGAGAGTCATAATAGTTTCTCTGAGGTTTATTTTATTCATTCATTAAACAAATGTTTATTGAGCATCAATATATGCCAAGCATAATAACAGCTGCTGGTTACACTAATAAACAAAATTAAGCAAAGTTCCTGCTCTTGTGGAACTTCAGTTTTAGTCGGAGAAACAGTGAACCAATAAGACAATAAAGATATACAACATAGTATTAAAGGCCTAGAGGAAAAATTAAGCTGTATAAAGGGCAAGAAAGTGATGAATTTTGGAAGAGGAGTATTTAGTATATTAAAGTGTTGGGCAAGGAAGGCTTCTCTCATGAAGAGACATTTGAATGGAAACGTGAAAGAAGTGAGGAAGGTCTGTCCATATCTTTACAAATGACCCAATTTTGTTCCTTTTTATGACTGAGTAATATTCCATTGCATATATGTACCACATATTCCTTATCCATTCATCTGTCACTGGACATTTAGGTTGTTTATTTTTCCTGGCTATTGTAAATAGTGCTGTAATGAACATTGGGGTACATTTGTTCTTTTGAATTATGATTTTTCTTAGCGTGTAATGGCACCCCACTCCAGTAGTCTTGCCTGGAAACTCCCATGGACGGAGGAGCCTGGTAGGCTGCAGTCCATGGGGTTGCGAAGAGTCAGACATGACTAAGCGACTTCACTTTCACTTTTCACTTTCATGCATTGGAGAAGGAAATGGCCACCCACTCCAGTGTTCTTGCCTGGAGAATCCCAGGGACGGCGGAGCCTGGTGGGCTGCTGTCTATGGGGTCGCACAGAGTCGGACACGACTGAAGCGACTTAGCAGCAGCATGCCCAGTAGTGGATTTACGGGCAGGGGGCGGGGGGGGGGGCGCAGGGTGGGATAAATTGGGAGATTAGGATTGACATATGTACACTATCATGTGTAAAACAGGTAGCTAGTGGGAACTTGCTATAAAGCACAGAAAGCTCAGCTCCATACTACGTGATGACCTAAATGGGTGGGATATGGGTGGGGGTGGAGGTGAGAGGGAGGTCCAAGAGGAAGGGAATATATGTATATATATAGTTGATTCACTGCATTGTACAGTAGAAACTAGCACAACATTGTAAGTGACAATGCTTTAATAAAAAAAAAAAGTAAAGCATATTATGACCAAAAAACAAAATAACACAAAAATGGAATTAAACAAATAGAAGTGAGAGAGGGAAGGAAGCATCCTGAAATTGAAGGAAGGGCATGGAAAGTGGAGGGGAAAGCAAGTGCAAAGGCCCTGAGACAGCAGTGTGCTCGGTGTTCCAAACCACAGCAAGAAGCCCAAAGTGGCTGACAGGGTATATGTTGAAAGGATTAGAAAACATTCTTTTTTTTTTTAAAGGAACCCAGCTTTAAAGTCTGTAATTATCTATTGGTCTCCTTATGAAATGAAAGAGCAAATCCACAGGCAATCTTTGCTCCAAGGAAGTCTAGCCTCCATCACTGCTGTGTCTGTCATGAGGGAGTCTGCGCTAGTGATGAAAGGCTGGCCAGCCCAAGTCGTTATCTGGCACTTAATTGGCAAGCAATTATGGCTGCATTTTAGTTACATGGCTGCAATTTAAATATTTTTACAATTTTAGACAATAATCCTGAATGATTATACATTTTGTGAACGAGACCTTATGCTTCAATTGTATGTGGCAGAAAAATGATGTCACCAAGAAAAAATTTATCTTGAGAAGCTTTAAAACACTACATTCAAATTGATCTTTGAGATAGTTGGTAGTCTATTCAAGAGTCTTAGAGATGTATTCCAACTCTCCACTGATTATTTCCGCCAATGGCCAACTCCTCCTGTGACTTGAAAAATACTGAGTAAAACATTTCAAATGATCCCCATTGCTGATGTATCTTCTACTTAATTCACAGAAGAGGTTTTTGTTTTCATAAATTACAAGCTCACTGACATGATAATGCTTCTGGCTTTCATGGTTTTAATTTTCGATAATTCAAGCATCAGAGTCCTTTGAAAAACATTATGTACTGAGCCTTTTCTTACTGAGAAAAAAATGAAGATTCTGGAAAGAATGGAACTTTGCAATATTCTCTGTTGAATGTATATTTTTTAGATGGTTTCTTTATTATCAGAATCTATATCATTCCTTTTATTAATAAATACCTTATTGTGTTAATTGCCAAATTAGTGTACACGTAAAAAAAATGTTCATTGTGCTCCAGAAACAGTAAAAAACATTTGACAGTCATGGGGTCAATTTATCATAATATAAGCGTCTTTTTGACCATGAGGTGACTACTTGTCTGCTCAATTCTGACCACCTGCCTTATGAGAGAATGAAAGGCACCAGCAGAAAACAGATCAGATGGCAGAATTTGGGAAAAAGCCAGTTTGCATGATGTGAGATTCTACTGAATATATTATCAAAAGGTCCCATATTGAACTTTTTTGTGCACATAGAGGAGATGGCTATGGTAATTAACTGCTGCAGTTTGGTTCAAGTTTAACCAGTGTCATTATTCCAGTGAGATTGTGTAAACCTCTTTCTTAGCTTAGTGAGATTTTTACTTGAGTTTATTCAGAAATTCCAAAGAAATTCAGACATCAGAAATTCAGGATTTGATTAGGAAGTATTTCCCACAGGTGTTAGTTTAATATCACCAAGTACTTTAAATCTACAATGGAAGTCAACCCCAATGCAACCCTTCAGGTTCCCTCAATGCCAATTTTTATATGATCTCATAAAATAAGAACCTTGCTTAAAAGCATATTCTTACAGGGCCAAATTATAAGAGCTATAGGGAACTTGACTGGATATAAGAGTTTTTATTAAAAGTTTTTCTTAGATGTAACTATTCGATTATTCCCGGAAAAGGTAAAGAACTTAGTTTCCGATTTCTTTAAATGGGGTTGAAAGAAAGGGAATTTTTTTTGACATTCATTAGGAATCTAAATGTACCAAGGAGGGTTGTAAAATATATTTTATTGAAGTTCATTTAGATTGGAAGCAGAGGAACATCTGTAACTACTCTGAAGGGGACTCTGGAAGAACTTTTTACGAGTAAACTGGGATTGTTGCTTTTAATTATTTGAGTGTATAGATTATTCAGTAATGTGTGTAAAGAGTCATTTAGCTACCACCCCCAGGCCACATCACTGAAATACAAGAGGATCTTTTTCTCAGTTCACTTTGCTTGTGCTCTGTAATTTAAAATATAATCTTGAAAGTAACTGGAGGAGGTGAAAATGTGGTTTGTTTGCTGCAATGACTTACTGTGAAATTCCTTTGTGGATTTATTTTTCTGTGTATCATTTCACAAGGTACAGAAATAGCTAAACTGTTTTGTTTTATATTGGATTCCAAAGGCATAGCACTCTTTTTTTCCTTAAGAACTACCTATGTGCAATCTTGTTTGCGAGTTCTTCTGCAGGGGTTCCCAAAGTTCAAGTTTGGCTTTAATTTTTAAAATATTGAAACTGAAATTCCCATTAGGTATTTTGTTTTTGAAGGAGCCAACATCATATGATTCCAACATTAAAAAATAGTGATGTTTTCAGCCCCTAAGCTGCTATACTGCAGAGGTTCACTGTGTATTTGTTAACACAGCCCTCTATGTTTGGTTAGGAAAGGTAGCTAGACCACAGCTCACTGTTGCATCGGCCCTTATTTGATAGAGAAGACATTTGATGAATGAAAGGTCATCATGTTTTACCCTTTTTCATAATCAAACATGTAAAGGGAGCATAGATAATGACACACACATCTTTTAACTGCATTTCAAATGCAGTTTACTTTACAGAATGCCATCTTAATGAGGGAGAATCATTCTAGAATTTCTGCCAAATAGACAAGCATCAGCCTTTGCAAAAAGGATTATTAGGATAAAGAGAGTCTCATTTCAAACTATAAGAATTTTTCATAACTTAGATATAAACCATGATCAGGAACTAACCATGTCTCAAGTCACAAAACCACATAAGGCACTGCATTAGATATGAACAATGAACAGGAACTAATAAGCATGTATCAAGTCACAAGACCACATAAGGCATTGCTAAAATAGCACTGATGATTTGTGCAAACAAAGCCAATATCTCTGGATAGCTTTTTTTTTTAACCTGTTTAACTTGAAGATAGCTTGACTTTTATGGAAATTCACTAAATTTCCATAATTTTTTCTGACCACTCTAGTTAGTGCTACAATTAGAGAAGATGAATTTTCAGAAGAGCAAGTTTTAAATTGGTCACTCTGGCATGGCAGATTTTATGACGGATGCCTACGTGCTCCTCAGAAAGACACTTCTCGACTCCCTGGGAAGAAAGCATATGACTGAATTTCAGTGGTTCAGTTTTTACATTAAAATATGGCCAGTGAGGGGTTCCAATCTGTCAGGGAAAAGTGGCCATGCGGCCAGAGTTATCATTTTACTTTGGGGGTCTTGTGTTTGCCAAGTGGTCAGCCAGCTGTCCAGGCTTTTAAAATGAGGAAACTAAAAAAAAATCTGAGAGGTAAATTGCACTGAAGCATTTAATACTTATTAAACCTGAAGTAGTTTTAGTAAAATTAAAAGAGAGAGAATTGTTGTTTTGAAATCTGGAGTTTTAATATATATCCCCTTATATTGCATGTAAACAGTTAAGTAGGAAATCAAATCCCACACAGTTGGGAGCATTATTTCATGGTGCAAAGAACATGGGCATGAAGGTTGATAGGTCTGATTTCAGTTTGCCACTGCTATTTAATACTTGCATAAACTTCTCTCTAAGCCTCAGTTCTACTGCCTGTAAAATGGGAAGAAAACAATAATACTTAACTGAAAAAAAAACCAACTGCAACCATCTGTGGTAATGAACACTAATTATATTTATTTTGGTAATCATTTTGCAATATACATATGTATCAAATCATTGTTATAAACTTGAAACTAATACAATACGATGTCAATTATATCTCAATAAAAAGACTATGAAAGAAAACAAAAAATGTTTTGATAAACAGTAACATATTTAAAGTACTTGGCAGACATGAGACAATAAAGAAAGCTATTTAAATGTTCCTTGAAGAAACAGCAGTTAGAGGCTATAATTTGGAAATAGACTGCTAATTAGTTATTAGCATATACCAAAAAGGTAATAATTTCTGAATATGTGTAAAGTATCAATACAAAACACTGATAGGGAAAATTATCAAAAGCACATCTTTTCCTCTGAGTCAGGTTCTAAGTTAAGCCTTAGGAGTAATAGCTGCAAACCAAGGAGATTTTCTTGATAATAAGGTTAGATTTGTCTTGCCTACTTTCTTGGGGGGGGGGGGGGGGCGGGGCATGGGCACAGGGAAGGCTTCATCAGAAAGTGCCAGCCAGTCACGTTTGCATGAGATAAATAATCCGTTGTGAGCTCAGTGTGTGATTCTCGTTAAATTCCAGACGCTGGAACAGCTCCCGAAGCGCATTGCCACCACCACCACTACCAATCTCTTTTGCATCTCATTGGCATTTGAGGACATTAATTGACTCATTATTGCAACTCATATTCAGGAAAGGAAGTTGATTAAGGAAGGCAGATTCAGAATCTCCAGACACATTCCTAGCTGGGTTGTTTGTCCCGGCAGTTTACTTGACTTATTAGAATATTTAGGAAGCTGTAGCCAGAGGGACAAGGAACGTGTGCCCCTCAGTGTCACCCTTACTGAATAGATCTTTACTAAAAACAATATTACTTTGGAATAAACTTATCTGAATCTTCATGTCTAAGTAGCAAAATTATTTTCTTAGCTCTTTTCTGCTAATCACACCACTCTATTTTCTTTTAATTGCTCTTCTGGAAATTTGGTTTCTGATACTTGTGTTGTATCAAGAAATATTTTTTGAAAGTTAATAAAAAGTATCTCTAGACTTTCTTGGGTTAAAGAACACTTAAATATTAAAGTTAGTGAAATTTTATCAACAGTTGCAATTCTCAATTTTGATTAGGATGTGATATATTTTTAAATTGAAGGTATTTCACTATTCAGTAGAATGGCTGTTACCTTCTGTTACTTTGCTGATCTTTAAATAATTGAACTAGTTTCTATTTTTATGTCTAATATTGCATTCAGATAATATATGTATAAAGATACATGCCTGCTGGATGAAAGCTTTCTATTTTGCAATAGAAATCACCCATATTTTGGAATCGCCCATATTTTGAGCTGAGTCTGAGAAGTTTTCTCAATCATTGATTCTCAGTAATTTGGCAAATATTTCATATTTGCATAATGTTGTATGATTCTGAGGTCAGTTTAAGACAAATCATACAATTCACATGGTGTTCTTTCTGTTAAATTTCCTTAATAATACTTAATTCTGAGAAAGTTATTTTTTCTCTTCACCTTAAAAGCATTGTTCAGGCCCTACAATGAATAGTTTTATTACATAATTAAACAGAAATTGATCTATAAGAAATTTATCCAAAACCACCAATCCTACAAAAATTCTTTTTGGTGTTAAACATAGTCATCATTGTCATTTGACAATATCTTTCCTTTCCCAACTATTATAGTTATTGCTCAGAATTAGCTAATTTTATCTTCTTTACTTGACCTGTATCAATTAGACTGAAAGCATAAAGACATGTACTGCTGTACTCAGACGTTCAGTCATGTCAGACTCTTTGTAACCACAGCCTCCTCTGTCCACGGGATTCTCCAGGTAAGAATTCTGGAGTGGGTTGCCACTTTCTTCCTCCATGGGATCTTCCTGGCTCAGGGATTGAACCTGCATTTCTTACATCTCCTGCATTGGCAGGCAGATTCTTTACCACTAGCACTAAATTTTCTTACATGTATATAACAGATATGTATGAAACAGAAATGTAAGGTAAAATTAAATAGATCTTTATACATTGCCCTGATAGTTTTTCTCCACGAATTAATTTATTTTGACTCAATAGCAAATAAATCAAGGCTAATTTTCCTCATATATTATTAATTTTTAAGTGTTAATAATATTTCAGAATATTTTTTCCCACAAAACTTCAATTCAATAAAAATTTGGACTTCCTTGGAAGTCCAGTGGTTAAGACTCCTCACTTGTACTGCAAGGGGCACTGCTTCCACCCCTGGTCAGGGAACTAAGATTCCACATGTCTCTCAGTATGGCAAAAAAGTAAATTAATTAATTCATTTTAAAATGATAAAATAAAATTTTTTTAAATTAATGAGAAATTGTTATATATGTGTCTGATATTTAGAGGTGGGACAGTGATCATAGATTAACATTGCATTAATCACCGCTATCCAAGAGCTTATATTCCAGTGGGGGGAGAGGGAAGAACATACAACTTTTCATATATTAGTGCAAAGAATGATATAGATACTTCAAGAAAATAATAACTCCAAGGAATGAACAATTGACTGACAGTCATTTTCAGAATCTAAAAGGAAGATCAAGGAAAGATTTGTGCTTGGACCTTCAAGCATATATATGAATTTGATTACACTGAAAAAGAGAGTCATTTCAGGAGGATGAAAAATCTTGAACACAGGCACAGAGACAGACGTGCTGTAGGAAGAAAAAGTAGTTCTGAAATTACTGAAGCCTAGAATGACTGAGGGCTTCCCAGGTGGGGCAGTGGTAAAGAACCCTTCTGCCAATGCAGGAGATGTAAGAGACATGGGTTCGATCTCTTGGTCAGGAAGGTCCCCTGGAGGAGGAAATGGCAACCCACTCCAGTATTCTTGCCTGGAGAATTCCATGGACAGAGGAGCCTGGAGGGCTACAGTCCATGGGATCACAAAGAGCCAGACACAACTGAAGCGACTTAGCACCCAGAGTGACTGAAAGTGAACCAAGAGATGAGGCTAAAATGAAGGCAGTGGCAGACTAGGGAGGGCTTTGAAAGACACATTCAGGAGTCTGCACTTTATTCTACAGATGATTTACAGCTCTGAAGATTCCAGCAGGACATGGAGCATGGTGACAAGAGGTTACTCGAGCAGATTTTATTTCAGAGAGCTAACGTTGTTACAAATAGGTTTTTAAACTGTAGTAGAAAAGGCTTGGAGATGAAATGTTGGAGAAAGTGATGAAAAAGCTATGACCAAAGTCCAACATTCAAAGAGGTTAGTTACCAGCCCCAAAGAAGCTGCAGTGAACACAGAAGGCGGAATGTATAGGTTTGCAGGAATGGAGATATAGAACTCTCTGTGGTATGAAAAAAACGTGAAAGTGTTGGTCACTCAGTCGTGTCCGACTCTTAGCGAGCCCATGGACTGTAGCCTGCTAGGCTCTTCGGTCCATGGGATTCTCCAGGCAAGAATACTGGATGGGTTGCCATGCCCTTCTCCAGGGGATATTCCTGACCCAGGGATCAAATCCGGGTTTCCCGCATTAAAGGCAGATCCTTTACTGTCTGAGTCACCAGGTAAGTCCCTGTGGTATAGAACTAGGTATTAAGTGTGAGCAGAGGATGGTTGGAGAAAAGAGAAGAACAAAATGATGATCACTGCAAGATTCTTCGCTGAACTATTAGCTTTATGATTGACATGAAGTGGTGAGAGGAGCCAGAGAAGAGACGATCTGCTGCTGCTGCTAAGTCACTTCAGTCGTGTCCGACTCCGTGCAACCCCATAGATGGCAGCCTACCAGGCTCTGCCGTCCCTGGGATTCTCCAGGCAAGAATACTGGAGTGGGCTGCCATTTCCTTCTCCAATGCATGAAAGTGAAAAGTGAAAGTGAAATCGCTCAGTCGTGTCCGACTCTTAGTGTCCCCATGGACTGCAGCCTACCAGGCTCCTCCGTCCAAGGGATTTTCCAGGCAAGAGTACTGGAGTGGGTTGCCATTGCCTTCTCCAAGAGAGGATCTAAATGAGGAAATATCCAGCAGATCATTGTAAATGTGGGTCAGAGCTAGAAATTTAGATTAAATGTCTCTCAAATAAAAATGAGAATTGAAGCTTTGGCGGCAGATGAAAACATTTGTGAAGATGGTCATGCTGTGAATAGAAGCTGGAAGATGAGATTTTTGCAAGTGCCTATGGGAACATAATGGCTTGATGGAAGGAGTCAGCAAAGTCTTCTTGTTCTCACAAAACTTTAGTTGATAAAGACCCAGAAAACACAGCAAGCTTAAAGTCCAGGTAACATGAAAAAAGAGACTGCTGCTAAGTCACTTCAGTCATATCCGACTCTGTGCAACCCCATGGACGGCAGCCCACCAGGCTCCTCTGTCCCTGGGATTCTCCAGGCAAGAACACTGGAGTGGGTGGCCATTTCCTTCTCCAATGTATGAAAGTGAAAAGTGAAAGTGAAGTCACTCAGTCATGTCTGACTCTTTGAGACACCATGGACTGCAGCCTACCAGGCTCCTCCGTCCATGGGATTTTCCAGGCAAGAGTACTGGAGTGGGGTGCCATCGCCTTCTCCAGAAAAAAGAGAGAGGCTAGACAGACAAAATTACAGGCAAGGTAAAGGCAAAGGCAAAAAGTCTCATTTTTTATTCAACCATTTGTTCATTTATTCAGTATTTACTGTGCAATCTCTATAAGCCAAATATTGTGCTAGGTATTGAAATATGTATGACACTCCTAAAATTCCACATTGTTCTAAGTAATCTCATGCAATCCCTTATTGATTTTTCTTTTCCTCACATTTCCACATTAAGGAGTAATAATTATTAAAGTTTTTCCCTCCTTGTGTAAATATAATTATGGTTAAAATATGACTATGGTAAAAATAGGGGCTCCCCAGGTGGTGCTAGTGGTAAAGAATCTGCCTGCCAATGCAGGAGAAGTAAGAGAGGCAGATTTGATCCCTGGGTGGGGAAGATGCCCTGGACGGAGGGCATGGCAACCCACTCCAGTATTCTTGCCTAGAGAATCCCATGGACAGAGGATCCTGACGGGCTATGGTCCATACTGTCACAAAGAGTTGGACACAACTGAAGTGACTTAGCACATAGCACAGAGTAAAAACAGCACTTGATATTCCAAGAATACTTTTATAAACATTGATTAATCCTCCCAGCAATCTTGTGAAGTCATCAAGACAAGTATTATTATCGTATTTTATATGTGAAGAGTGAAACTACCAAACACAATGTCTTGAATGCAGTAATTGCTCAATAAATATTTATTTGAATCAATTCTACAGATAAGTTGTTGCTAAAAACTACCAAAGCAACAGGTTACAATTTTAAACTTAGGCATCACTCCTCATACCAAAAAAAAAAAAGTCTCCTTAAACTTAGAAAGCAAAAATTAGGTGAGATGATATCTATTTTTTTTTCAAAGGAAAACATCTCTCTCTCTTCTCACCATCACTAAATACCCACTAACTGTACATATCCCAGCTCTAATTTAGATATGCACAAATTATGTCCCTTCCAGGTCTTAGAAACCTATCTCTATGAAATAAAAGCTATCTTCTCGGTTGTTCTCTGGTTGCCTTTAGATTTCATTTTTTTCTTGTTCCTAGAGAAAATTTACACACTGGAGTTTGGAATACTATTTACTTCCGGCAAATTTCACAGTATTCTCTTCCATTAAATTTCTTTTTAATCCAGAGATGATATTTTCTGAAATACATTAACTTGCTAAAATTGTCCAAGAGCTTCATATTAAGATAAATACCTGATGTCAACCCTGTGTTAAAGGGCTCATATTATATTTCCAAAGCAGGTTTAAAGAATAATTGCATGTCTAGCCCAGGAAACTCTGTTCAATGTTATGCGGCAGCCTGGATGGGAGGGGAGTCTGGGGGAGAATGGATACATCCGTGTGGATGGCTGAGTCCCTTCCCTGTCCCACTTGAAATTATCACAGCATTGCTAATAAGCTACATTCCAATATAAAATTAAAAAGTTTTTTTAAAAAAAGAATAATTACATCAATCATGATAGCTTCAACCCATTGGTGAAGGCTTCCTGAAACAATGAGTTAAGAAGAATTAATGAGAAAAAAGTGTCACGAGTGATTGTCAATGGCTGTCAAAGACACAGAAGAGGAAGGGGTAAAACACGTGGTGAGTATTTCACCATCTTGTTCTAATGGCAACTTGAATCAGACTACGCTGGGATCACATTATGAGATTTCCAGAGTGAATACTGTGATGTTCTGCTTTCTTAAAAACAAGGTCAGACCTAGGGATAAAATGCCCCTTTAAGTGAGGAATGGTAACCTTTTGCTAGGAAATCTGGCATGTGGTACTGAAGATGGCAGTGGATGCTCTAATTCAACACAGAAATAGAACACTGTTTTAGTCAATTCCTAATTGCATGCTTGCAAATACTTTTAACTCAAGTTTCAATGTTTTCTGCACTAACCAGCTGACATTTATTGCCGAGGGAAATGATGGAGAATTTAATTCAAATGAAAATTAAGCAATTGTTTTGAATTTGTAAAATGAATTCCTCTCTAGGGGGCCTATGGAGCTAGTGGGAATGGGTGTTAGAAATATAAATCCCCACGCATCGATGTAAACATAGATGACTAAACAGGACTGCTTATGATAATAGAGGGAATTCTCTAGAGAGCTTCTTCACGCCCATGGACACATTCCAATGCTATTTGTTTGCTAAGTTTTCCTAGCGCTGAACATCTCTGAAACCTGTTTTATCGCAAAATGAGTTGCTGTCCCAGACACTCGATCATTCCCTCCAGAAACAGAGTTGCTTCCAATTTAGTGACTTCCTCAAGGTCACTGAACATGAGGGGCAGAAGAGAGGATATTTCAAAGGCTTCTGAGTTCCAGACTGCTGCTCAACCACTGAACCTCACAGTGGAAAATGTAGAAAGCCTATAGATCTATTTATCTACATATTTTCTTTGGCTGAAGTTGTGCATTTATAAAGTGAAACCTGCACTCATGTCACGGTTCCCTCACTTCAAAGCAGTTAAAAAGAACTTAATTCAACCTTGGGCGATTTATGTTTTTAAATTATTCTGCGATTATGTAACTTGACATGGAAAGACTTGTAGATTTCACAGTGCAAAATGCAGCAGGAACATCATTTGAAAGTGAGAATGACAATGAGAGATATCAGGTGTCCTAACACATCTTGAAGTAAGTGAGTCGTGAGTCATGGAAACTGTCCGTATTGTCCTTGTACTAGTGTGTGTGCCAAGTCGCTTCAGTCATGTCCAACTCTTTGCGACCCTATGGACCATAGCCTGCCAGGCTCCTCTGTCCATGGGATTCTCCAGACAAGAATACTGGAGTAAGTTGCCGTGCCCTCCTCCAGGAGATCTTCCCAAATCAGGGATCAAACCCATGTCTCTTATGTCTGCATTGACAGGTGGGTTCCTTACCACTAGCGAGTATTTCAGGTCTATTTGCTTTTCAGGATACTTGTTTTTATTCCCTTTGTCGCCTGCACCAGAAACAGCATGTCTGCGACCAGCTGCAACAATCAGAGCCAATCAGAAAACAGAAGCCACTGTAGATCTCTCAAATGAAGACATTTAATTCAGAGTTACACGGGTTATGGAAGATCTGAAAGTAAGGGGATGGTAAGACAAATCAAAGATCAGCAGCAACGGAAAGGACCACCCCTAAAGCTGGAGGGACAAAAGAGTTGGTGTTTCCAGAACCCAGAAGTCAGGGCCATTTAGCAGGAGATGGAACCCTGTGAAGAGTCACTCACAGAGAACACTGCCCAGGAGAGACTGGCACATGCAGGCGGCCAGCCACCTGTGGAAATGCCCTAGGAGAGGGTGGAGGATGCTCTGACTTCCTGTACTCGCCCTCTAGTCTCCTACCAAGGCCTTGATTTGCAAGAGAACAAGAGAGTCTAGAAGACAGAGGTTCCTGAAAGGCAGAGCTGGGGAAACAAAAAGATGGATCTGAGAGCAAACAAGCAGTTGATCAGCTCTTCACCTCACTATTAAAGGATTCTTCCCAACACAAAATTCTGTCTTTCAAAAAAAATTTAATTTCCTTTCTGTAAGGAGAAATTGGTTTTAATTTTTCTGTTTTGATCTCTTCCCATCTAAAGCACATGGCTTCCCTGATGGCTCAATCGGTAAAGAATCTCCCTGCAATGCAGGATACATGAGTTCAATCCCTGGGTCAGAAAGATCCCTTGGAGAAGGAAATGGCAACCCACTCCAGTATTCTTGCCTGGAAATCCCATGGACAGAGGAGCCTGGCAGACTATAGTCCATGAGGTCACAAGAGTCAGACATAACTTAGTGACTAAACCACAGTTATGAGTAGAAGTTAGATCAGAACTTTTGCAAGGAAGTGGATCCAGTGACATTGGAAGTAAGGGTAAGGGGTAATAGTAGAACAAATATTTTTATCGTTAACAAGAAGTTTCGCCCCCTGAATCCTAGCCTCTCAGCAATCACCTGATTATTTTCATTATTAACAGACACTTTGTTTAGTGTGTAGAGATCCCTTTGAGACAATGATGGCTCTTTCTATATGCAGATGCAAAAAAAATCTTGAATATTATTTCAAGGGATTTCTTCACCTTGCCCAAAGCCTGAAGATGTATTTCTAAGGGAAAAAAATACCTTTGCTCTATTCATACTAAACTTTCTTTTGTTCTTTGCTAAACTCCTTTATATCTTTTCTGAGGATCACAAAGATCTCTAAGAAAATTTAACGTGACTGGACTTCAAACACAGGGTCATGGAACACAGAGAAATTGTTTACTAAATGCTGTGTTCATGTCTGCTTTTCTTAAAGGAATATTTGCAACTTCCAAAATATTTACAATGTCCTCAATTCTCCCCAGAATGTTAAGTGTATGTGTATAGTTGTTGTTTAGTTGTTAAGGCATGGCCGACTCTTTGCAACCCCATGGACTGTGTAGCTTGACAGGCTTCACAGTCCATGGAACTTTTCAGGCAAGAATACTGGAGCGGGTTGCCATTTCTTTCTCCAGGGGATCTTCGTGACCCAGGGATCAAGCCTGCATCTTCTGCTTGGCAGGCAGTTTCTTTACAACTGAGCCACCTGGGAAGCCCATATATGTGTGGTAGGAAAGACCATTTTAGGCTGATACAGTATACAAAGAGTAAGTTATAGTAAAAGTAGAAAAGAAACTCTTACAAGAAGCAATCTCCAATTTCTCTTTTACAAAAGGCTTTTTTGAACGTGACACACTGGTTCTTCCAGAGTGGAAATTATATACCCTTCTTGGATGGAGGAACCTGGCGGGCTACAGTCAATGGGGTTGCAAAGATTCAAACATGACTGAGTGACTTCACTTTCACTTGGCTTTATAATGAATTCTGTAGTGGTCTTTATATGCTAGAAGGGAAGCTTTCAGATATGGTGCTTTATTTATTTATTTATTTTACAAAGAAACATGATTAGCAGTATGTGCCCTTCTTGTTCTGAGTTATGATTGTATATATCTAATTTTATAAGTAAAAACAACATCCTAAACTACAATTATAATCACTATCACTAAAGATTTATCATAAGGTCTTAGAATGTCAGGCCAAGAAGGGATCTTAGAACTTATGGATTCTAACTTTTTATTTTATACGGGAGAAACTGAGGCCTCATATGAGAATATGACTTGCCTATGACTAGTCATTTCCATCAATCATATTCCCAGTTCCTGGTGTCTGTAATTTCAAGGATATGTGTGTGTGTGTGTATGTGTATAAATGATTTATGCAATTTTAAAGGAGATGTAGAATATGGATGACACACAGAACAAGAAAATCATTCCTCTGGGATCATACAAAGGTCCATCTAGTCAAAGATATGGTTTTTCCAGTAGTCATGTATGGATGTGAGAGTTGTACTATAAAGAAAGCTGAGTGCTGAAGAACTGATGCTTTTGAACTGTGCTGTTGGAGAAGCCCCTTCAGAGTCCCTTGGACTGCAAGGAGATACAACCAGTCAGTCCTAAAGGAAATCCGTCCTGAATATTCGTTGGAAGGTCTGATGCTGAAGGTGAGACTCCAATACTTTGGCCACCTGATGTGAAGAGCAGACTCACTGGAAAAGACCCTGATGCTGGGAAAGATGGAAGGTGGGAGGAGAAGGGGACAACAGAGGACGAGATGGTGGGATGGCATCACCAACTTGATGGACATAAGTTTGAATAAACTCCGGGAGTTGGTGATGGACAGGGAAATCTAGCATGCTGCAGTCCACGGGGTTGCAAAGAGCTGAACACGACTGAGCAACTGAACTGAAGGAGGCAAAAGACCTGTACTCTGAAAACTACGACTCTGATGAAAGCAACTGAAGACGACACAAACATATGGAAAGATATGCTTTGTTCTTCGATTAGAAGAATCAATATTGTTAAAATGATTATACTAACCAAGGCAATCTATAGATTAAATGCAATCTCTATCAAATTATCAATGGAATTTTTCACAGAACTAAAACAAAACATTTAAAACTTTGTATGGAAGCACAAAAGACCCAGACTAGCCAAAGCATCTTGAAAAGTAAAAATGGAGCTGGAAGAATCAGGCTCCCTGACTTCAAAATATACTACAAAGCTACAGTAATCAAAACAGTACAGGCTGTTATCATTATTATTATTATTATTATTTTTACCTAATTGTGTGACTCCATAATTTATGAAGATTTTCAATTTCCTTTTGAACTTTTTGGTTGAATATAGCACTTAAGCAAGTCCATAAACAATGAGAATAAATATTTATCAGTGCATTATCCACTTTCTCTCTGTATAAGCAAATAGTAAAGACTGCCAGCTCTTGGGAATGACTGTTTGGTTTCAAACTCTGATTAATGATGCCAAATGTGACAAAAGATAAATAGTTGGCAGCTGTCTAGCTTTTCTAGACTTCATTTTCTATATCTGCAAAATTAGGATAATCAGAGCACCTACTTCATGGGGTTGCTATGAGAAATAAATGAATAAATGCATAGAAAGGGTTTATATCTATATGCTGCACATAATATATTCCATTAATAAAGCTAGATGTTACTATTGGGAGCTTTGGATTCTGAGTACACTGGATATTTACACCTTTCAGAAGCAAATGGAAAACATTGCCTTAATATAAGCAGTTGGAGACACTAAACTTTGCATCTACTAAAAATTATAGGAGAGAAAGGAATTTGCATTTGGAAATGGTTAAATTGAGTTATAATACTTGAAGTTGAAGCTCCAATACTTTGGCCACCTGATGCAAAAAGCTGGCTCACTGGAAAAGACCCTGATACTGGGAGAGATTGAGGGCAGGAGGAGAACAGGGAGACAGAGGATGAAATGGTTGGATGGCATCACTGACTCAATGGACATAAGTCTGAGCAAACTCCAGGAGATAGTGAAGGACAGGAAAGCCTGTCGTGCTGCAGTCCATGGGGTTGCAAAGAGTTGGACAGGATTTAGCAACTGAACCACAAAGCCAGATGATATAAGAAGATATGTTGTTTATCAATAAAGAATTCATAATAAGTTTAAAATGAGTTGCTAGAAGCACAACCTTATAGAAGAAGGAGTACACAAAATAGCAAACAAGTAAGTTCCTTAAGGCTTATAGCCAAAAGCCCAAGGTCTGTATAGACCAAAGGCTTGTAAGTTACTCTTTTATAGAAGATTTTGGAGTAATTGGGGTGGTTAGACTTGCTTGAATGGGAAGATTTCGCCCCTTTAGAAGCTGAGATACTGCTGAGATTTAAATTTTTTCACCTTTTACAATAAAGTTTTGCTTGCTATCTTCAGCTTGGCAGAGTGTGGTCACAAAGATGCTTATATATCTTCTAGCCTGCCTCTCCCTGAAGGTTTCACAAAGAGGGAAACTGTTGAAATTGCTTCTCTCAATCTTGAGATTTTTTTTTACATTACTTTTGCTTTGGCAAAATACGTTTATTCAAGCACAGTCTCGTCTGCACTCTAGAAAATGTGATACCATTTTGCACTGAATTTTTTAAACACACAAAAAATTTTTGGCAGATTAACAGATATAACTTCTTGTGATTCTGTTCCAATAATCTTGGAGAATTGTTATACTGTAAACCCAGAAAATTAACATTGCCAGATAAACAGTCTGATTATATCTGGCATGATCAAGGTTTTGCAGTGAGAAAATGTAGTTTCCTAAGGCCTCTGACAGAAAGCCACTCTGAGACCTTTTCAAAGGTTTTCAGGAGTTATTACTGGAGATTAACTATGGCATGAACAAAAAGGTTTGAAGTCTTGTTTATAGTTAGCCTGTGGCTCTGAGTTAGCAAGTTCTCTCTTAAATGATCAGTATTTGAGTTCTGGGTGCTAATGAGCAAAGGTTACCCAGAGGGAATGTGGATGAGGGGAGGAAAAGACTCAGTCATTCTCCACTGGGGGGGAAATAAGCATTAAAATAACATCTCAATAATTTTTAGAAGTCAAATTATGTTTTAATCAGTGCCTCTAGAATAAGCTGAAGAAGTCCCACTGACGGTCCCAGCTGTAAGAGTAGAAGTCTGGTTTCACATTTGCATGATTTTGAAGGTCAAATGCCTGCTATCCAAGTCTTACTGATCCATATGGACTAGAAATGCCACAATATGCAATCATCATGAAGGCAGATTGTCTCCTGTAAATCTGTCCTTTCTGTAACACATTCAAAATGTACCGTATTGGCTAGATTATAAATCCTTTCAAGAAATTCATGCACATTTGTAGAAGCAGCTTCACATTGATGGATGATGGCATTGGTGTTCAGAGAACACTTAAAATAATTTATCATATGTATAAATCTGATTTTTCCATGTGTCTGGATTTCCTCTGATTCCTGTGACCAGTATACTTGTAACTCAAAATCCTATTCCAGAAATAAGTAAAACCATCTCTGGTTTGTTCCCATGTTTTCTATAGATATGGCACCTGTGGATTTTGTATTATGCTGAATTGCAACTTGAACTGCTAAGGAGAAATTCTTTTAAATGAATTTTTAAAGTTTGAGAATTTATTTATCAAAGGAGTCCTCTCTATATTTATTTACTTCCATTAAATAACCAATGTCTCTAATATGTTTAAAATATTACTCATTTGGGGCTTCCTTGGTGGTCCAGTGGTTAAGAATCCACCTGTCAATGCAGGAGACACAGGTTTGATCCCTGACCTGGGGAGATCCCACACGCCACAGTGCAACTAAGCCCGTGTGCCACAATTATTGAAGTTTGTGTGCTTTAGGGCCCAGGCTCCACAAGAGAAGCTACTGCAATGAGAAGCCCTCATATCCAAGGAAGAGCAGTCCCCATTCGCTGCAACTAGAGAAAGCCTGTGTGCAGCAATGGAGAGACAGTGCAGCCCAAAAAACCCAATAATAAATATTCATTTTATAATTACTTAAATATGTACAGCATTTTTTAAAAAAAGACAAGCAATTTGAAGGTGATTCCAAAAGATTGCATGTGTTGTAGAAACTTAATAATTTTTACACACCCCTATTTTATGGATTTTCTAGTACATACTAAACATTACTGAACTCAACAACTTCCACTATGCTTTAAACAACTTTCCTCACTTTATTTATTTCCTTCCTTCTCTCTTACAAATTATGCACCTCTAATAGCATTTTTGAAAGTAGCATTTTCCATGCTTGCAAACAGACATATTAGAGCCATTCCATGGATACTAAGAAAGCATTTTCCTAAAAAACAAAAATTGTAAGTTCTAAAATCAATTGTCTAAAAATATTATAGAACATCAGAATTAGAAGAGGCTGCTCTATTTTAATTGAATAACCAACAAGGAACTATTGTATAGCACAGGGAATTCTGCTCAATGTGATGTGGCAGCCTGGATGGGAGGGGAGTCTGGTGGAGAATAGATACACGTCTATGTATGGCTGAGTCCCTTTGCTGTCCACCTGAAATTATCACAACATTGTTAATCAGCTATACTCCAATACAAAATTAAAAGTTAAAAAAGAAAGGGTTCCTTTTAAACAAATACTCTTATTTACCAAAGAGAAACTGAAGTCCAAATTGAAGCAACCACATACAATCATATGGTGAGTTTGTGACTGCCTTGTAGCTAAGACTAGAACTTGAGCTGGCTCTGAAATTAGTGTGTATGTGTTCTCTACCATGTTACAATGCTGCGCAATCTAAAAAAGTAGTATTTTATAACAAAAATCAGCTGCTTTTTTTAAACACTAACAATGAACTATCTGAAAAAAAAGTAGAGAAATGAATCTCAGTTATAATACATCAAAAGCAATAAAGTACTTAAGAATAAATTTAACCAAGGAAGTGAAAGATCTGTTCATCAAGAGCTATAAGACATTGATAAAAGAAATTTAAAAAGACACAAATATAAGGGAAAATAGACTATGTTTATGAGTCAGCAAAGTTAATACTATAAGAAAATGCTGCTACTACCCCAAAGTCCTATCAAAATTCCAGGGGCATTTTTCACAGGTATAGAAAAAAAAAACAATCCTAAAATTCATTCGGAAATGAAAAAGACCCCAAGCAGCCAAAGCAATCATAAAGAACAAAGCTGGAGTCACCACACTTCTTTGCTTCAAACTATATTACAAGACTATAGTAATCAAAACAGTATGGTGCTGGCATTAAAAACAGACACATAGAGTAATGGAACAGAATTGAGAGCCCAGAAACAAGCCCACACATACATGATCAATTAACATTTGACAAGGAAGCCAAGAATACACAAGGGAAAATAAGTAGTATCTTCAATAAATGGTGTTGGAAAAACTGGGTACCTACATGAATGAAAATGTATCCCTATCTTATACTGCTCACACAAAATAACTCTAAAGTGATTAAAGGCTTAAATGTAAGATCTAAAATCACAAAATTTCTAAGAGAAAATATAGATAAAAAGCTCCTTAGTGTCAGTCTTGGCAATAATTTTGAAAAATATGACATCTAAAGTATGAGCAATAAAAGCAAAAATAAACAAGCGGGACTACATCAATCTAAAACTTCTGAACAGCAAAAGAAACTGTTGACAAAATGAAAATGCAACCCACAGAATGGGTGAAAATATTTCCAAATCAGATACAGAATATAGGGTTAATATTCAAAGTATATATGGAACTTTTACAACTCAATAACCAAAAAAAAAAAAAAAAAAACTGATTTAAAAATGGGCAGGAAACCTGAATAGATATTTTTCCAAAGATGACATACTAATGGCCAGTGCCCAGTAAGTATATGAAAAGGTGCTCAATATCACTAATCATCAGGAAAGTGCAGATCAAAACCACAATGAGATATCACCTCACACTTGCTAAAATGACTATTGTTCAAAAAGACAAGTGAGGATGTGGAGAAAAGGGAACTCTTGTGTACCATTGGTGGGAATATAAACCGATGCAGCTAATATG
This sequence comes from Okapia johnstoni, assembly GCA_024291935.2. Taxonomy (NCBI): domain Eukaryota; kingdom Metazoa; phylum Chordata; class Mammalia; order Artiodactyla; family Giraffidae; genus Okapia; species Okapia johnstoni. Next base: position 84,499,217 of record CM044308.1, on the reverse strand, counting down.
GAAAACAGTATGAAGTTTCCTCAAGAAACTATAAATAGAACTACCATATGATTCAGCAATTCCACTTCTAGATCTATATAGGAAGCAGGTGAAATCACTGTTTCAAAGAGATATCTGCACTCTCATATTCATTGCAACACTATTCATAATAGTCAAGACTTGAAAAAAAAGTACCTGTAAACAGATGAAGGGGCAAAGAAAAGGAGGTGTATGTACAGATAGATAGATATTTAACTATATAAAGTGAAATATTATTTATCCAGGAGAAAGAAGGAAATCCGGACGTGTACAACATGGATAGAAGTTGAGGGCATATTCTAAGTAAAGTGAGTCAGACAGAGAAAGACAACTACTGTGAGATCTTACTTGTATGTGGCATGTAAAGACATTGAACTCAGAGAAACAGAGAGTACAATGGTGATTGCCAGGCGCTGAGGGGAATGGGGAGATGTTGGTCAAATGGTACAGACTTTCAGCTATAAAGTGAACAAGTTCTAGGGATCTAATGTACAGCATGGTGACTATCGTTAACAATACTATATTGTATACTTGAAAGCTGCTATGAGAGTAGAACTTTAAGGTTTTCACCTTAACAACAGCAGCATCAAAATGGCAATCATGTAAGGTGAGGGATATGTTAACTAAACTTATTGTGGAAAAGCATTCCTAAAAATATGTGTGCATCAGATCATCACATCATATACTCTAAGCTCACACAACATACTATGTCAATTGTATCTCAATAAAGCTGGAAAAAGAAGAGAGTTAATGAGGCGCTGAACAGCTATTTCACAAGTTGGTTTTTGTTTGTTTGTTTTGTCCAACTGATGTCTTGTTTTGCACTGTAATTGGCTTACTTATGGCACTTCCCAGAAAGTAAGATATCATTCATTCATTTATTCAATCATTCTACACACATTTCCTAAGAACTGGTTATATGACAGGCACTCTCATGAGTGATAATTGAGAACTCACAATCTTGTAACACAACCCAGAGTACAAGCACATAAGAACAGATGAAGAAAGTTCTTCCTAATGCAATCCTTGCATTTGGTTCTCCACGTAACCTTAAACTAAGATGTAAATTCTGGAGTCACACTACCTGGACTTGATCTCAGTTGCTTACCCTGAGGAAAAACTAATTCTCTGCCTCAGTTTCCTAATATGTAAGATTATAATACAGATTTATAGATTTTTTGATGATTAATTAACCGGGTTAACAAATTGACAATGTTAAGATCTTAGAATCATGCCTAATATAATAAGTGCTCAATAAACATTAGATAGAACTATTATTATCCTTATTATTACTTCATTACCATCAGTAATAAAAATTCTCTCCACAGACAACCTCCAGGACAACTATGGTCTGAATTCTAACTCATATTCTTTTAATCCCTTCCAATTCCCCTATCTCCCCTTTTAATTCCCACAGAGTATCTCAATTTAAGGTTCATTTTAATGGCCATTTCTGCAAACAGAACATTTAGCAGTTTGGTGATGAAATCGGGGCAGTTAAGAGATGTGGCACTCTAGTTACACCGCACAAAGCCTAACAGTTTGCTTTCTGCTTTTAAAGAAGTGTTTCGTTTAGCCATCCTTGTGGCGGCACATGTAATTGAAAAGAGGCATATGGAGACCAGCATGGAAGCCTAACAAACACTTGAGAGTGCCTTAAAAACTATGCTAATCAGTTTGGGAAATCATGTTTTAATCTTAAAAAAAAAACAACTCTCAAAACTCCTCAAACCTAAGGTGACTTTTAAAGAAATGCTATCATTGTTGATATTATCTAATACTGGTTTATGTCCCTCTGCCCTGACAAATAATGGAAATCCAATTGAATCATATAAAAAAGGGAGAAAGGAGAATACAGGTGACCTGCAGTCTGGTGGAGCAGAAACCAGCTCCCAAGGGAGGTAAACCAGGACACCAGCTCCATGGTCAGTCAGGTTGTGGACTGCTTCTCCTGCAAGACGGGGAGAAGCCACACAAGCTCACAACACTCCCCCCCAACCCGACCCTGCACCGCCCCCCACTGCAAGAAGGCACTGAGCATTACCTGAAAACAAGAAAGGCATCGGATGAACAGACCTTTATAACAGAATGTACATCTGCCAAGACAAAAATACACCACAAGCTTCTGGTGCTGGCACGCTGACAGTATGAGCAAGCTGTCTTAGTAGTGATTTTGCAAATCATTTGAGTTTAAATTCTATATAGGCCGTAGGGCCCCTGGAGCACTACTTTCTATATTTGGTCTCCTCATTTAGCTATGTTTGGAATAAATAGGCTATGGGTAAAAATCATGCCCTTTAAGAGTTTTGCATACACAGACTAGTTCTGCATATATATTAATACCTGAACCAAGTGATTGATGTTAGCCTTTGCACGTGCGCGCGCGCACACACACACACACACACACACACACACACACACACACACACACACAGAAGCTTTCTAAATGTATTTTAAAATTGTTTTCCTGTGTGACTTTTTCTCTCTCTTTTTTTAAGTTCAGCTCTCTGGCATTTAGTAACCCACAAGCTGCTGTATCTTTTTCCAAATAAGTTCAGCTTGATGGCGGGGCCAAGAAATATGAGCCCAACTGATGATTGCAATCTCGAAAGAAAATATGCTTTTTATCAGAGACCACATGTTGCCAACACCAATTAAAGTAAAACTGGGAGAATTTTTCTCAGATACCAACCTGGAGAGGCCTGATGAGCCAAGTATAAAAAAAAAAAAGGGGAAAAAAGTAAGCTTCAGGTGGAATTGGCAGGATGTCCACTGAGATGAAATGCAACAATTTAAGGGGGTAGTGTAAGATGTATGCAGGTTGAGCAATTTGTTAACCATCTAGATGAGAAACTGTACAAAGGCAATGTCACATACTTTAATTTAAGCTGATCTAGAGGAAATTCTGACTCCACCACTGACTGCCAGAACCACTTTCACGTCTCTGAGACTTAGTCTTCTCATTTATAAATCAGGAATCACAAAATTCTGTTTGAGTTTTTTTAAAGTGATAATGTGGATTAAAACACCAGTTTTATAATATTTGGTTGATAAATGTTTAAAGAGAGACAGAAATTAATTGATTCATTTGTGGGCAAATGCTTCAATAAGGCGATCATATTCCTTTTCTAAAGTGTTATGGCTAACCATTTAGACACATTCATTGTGCAAATACATTAAATATTATATGCATTACCTCAGTGCCTTTTAAAGGTTAATGAAGAGTATTATAATGATGTGACTACATTCCAACTCTCACATCTGTATATGACTACTGAGCTTTGACTATATAGACCTTTATCGACAAAGTGATATCTCTGCTCTTGAATATGCTATCTAGGCTTGTCATGGCTTTCCTTCCAAGGAACAAGTGTAGTGGACTTTTCTTAACATTTATTTGAATACTTAATTTCACTAATCCTAAAGTTCTGAAAATTGTTTCTTTGTAGATTCACTGTGAATATATGCGGGAAGAGACCAACAATCTCTTGTTTCCCCTGGAGGAGGAAATGGCAACCCACTCCAGTATTCTTGCTTGGGGAATCCCATGGATAGAAGAGACTGGTGGGCTACAGTCCATGTGGTCACCAAAGAGTTAGACATGACTTAGCAACTAATCAACTGTTACCCTGTGTTGGCGGACTTTGCTAAAAATAGTGAAATTATCATTTAATTATCCATTATAAAAAAATAAAAAGCAATGTAAATATTCAATAAGGTTAAAATAATTATATAACAGTATACAATTATATTGTATAATATATTAATATATATAACGTATAGTGTTAATATTCATGTGATTAAGTTTTTAAAATTTAACTTATAGGTACTCATAAAAAATTTGGGGGCTGCATCTCATATATATTAAATCACAATTTTAAGGGAAAGAACTAGATAATCTGAGTTTTAAAGAAATCAAGTAAATTTGGAGAATGTTGTACTAGAATGTAAACTTAACATGAAAGCAGTATTGCTATTGTTTTGCTTGCTACTACAATGCTCTGTATATCATAGGCATTCAATAAATTTATACCAAATGAGTGAACTTATCTATGGAAAAATATGCTATTTTTTAATAATGACTGTAGAAAGTATATAATAGCACCAAAGGTGCTCTTGACATTTAATGAAAATGGAAAGTAAAAATTGCACTCACTTCAAGGCTACAAATATTTAAAAAGGCATTTTAAATGGAAAAAAATCCTTGTGCATCATCTATATAAGAAAAAATAATAATACACAGAATTTTACAAGAATTAAAATTTTTGCTTTGCAAAAGATATTATCAAGGGAATGAAAAAATGAGAGATAATATTTACAAAACAAATATTCAACAGAGAACTCTACTACATAGAGAATAGCTTAAAAAAAAAGTTGACAATACCAAGTGCTGATGAGGAGTCAAGTAATTAGCACTCTCATGCATTTCTAGTGGAGATACAACATGTTAAAGTCTCTTTAAAAACAGTCTTGCTATTTCTTATAAAGTTAAACATACACCTACCATATGGCCCAACAATTCCACTACTAGGAATAAAAATTTATATTCACACCCACAAAACTCTGTACATGAATATTTATAGCAACTTTATTTATAATCTCCAATACTTTGGCCACCTGAGGTGAAGAACTGACTCATTTGAAAAGACCCTGATGCTGGGAAAGATTGAAAGTGGAAGGAGAAGGGAACGACAGAGGGTGAGATGGTTGGATGGCATCACTGACTCAATAGACATGAGTTTGAGTAAACTCCGGGAGTTGGTGATGGACAGGCAGGCCTGGCGTGCTGTGGTCCATGGGGTCGCCAAGAGTCAGACACGATTGAGCAACTGAACTGAACTGAAAAATTGCAAACAATGCATAAGTACTTATACTGGTGAATGGGAAACTGTGGTATAGCCATGCAGTGGAATACTCAGCAACACACAAAAAGAGAATTATTGACCCCCGCGACCACATGGGTAAATCTCAAATGAATTGTGCTAAATGAAGGAAGCTAGGTACAAATTGCTACAACCTGTATGACTCTATTTGGGTTTTCTAGGTGGTGCTATTGGTAAAGAATCCACCTGCCAATGAAGGATATGTTGGTTTGATCCCTAGGTCTGGAAGATCCCCTGAAGAAGGAAATGGCAGCCCATTCCAATATACTTGCTTGGAAAAGTCCATGGACAGAGGAGCCTGGCAGGCTACAGTCCATGGGGTCCCAAAGAGTCAGACACAAATTAGCAAATGAGCACAGTATGATTCTACTTATATGACATTCTGGAAAAGGAAAAATTGTAGGGACAGAGAATAGATAAGTAATTTCTAGGCATAAGAATTGAGGGGAGAATTTGAATCCAAAGGGTAGCATAAGGTTATTTTTTAGGGTAATGGAACCGTTCTGTATCTTGATTGTGGTAATGATTATGTATACTTAGTGTAGTGTTAGACGCTCAGTCTTGTCTGACTCTTTGCAACCCCGTGGACTATAGCCAGCCAAGCTCCTCTGTCCGTGGAATTCTTTAGGCAAGAATACTGGAGTGGGTGGCCATTTCCTTCTCCAGGTACACAGACTTATACACTCATCAAAATTCAGAGCTATGCAAAGAAAAAAATAAATGTTACTGTATATACACCAAAAAAAATATGAAGAAACATAAAGGGCCCCAAAATGGAAGACAGTAGTCATTGTGATAGGGTGGTGAATTTCTTTATTTTTCCTTCACTTTCCAAATTTTTCTGTGATGTGGTTGAATACTTATTTAAACAATAATGCATTATTTATATATAAAGTAAAAGATTGTGTAATAACACTATGTTTGATTAGCAGAGTCATGTGTCATTTGGTCTTCCTCATAAATTAGCAATTAATTTGCTTTTGTAGAATTAAGAATTATTCTTTACTGGTTGTAAACCAACTGATTGGAAAAAATATGTCAAGCAATAACAGATTTTCTGTATATGACACCAATCTGTTTAATTGCCATATTTAATAAAAATATAACCTTTCTCTATATGCTTCTTCTTTGAGTCAAGTTTTTTGAATCTTCCTTTTGTTTGCTCCTCTCATATCCACACCCATACCCATACATATATGTAAACATTACCTTCCAACCTGAAAAATTCCTACACATTGTTCAAAATAGGCATTGGAAGTTATCTTTCTTGGAATCCCTCTTTGGTTCTTCTGCCCAACTTTCCCCCATGGATTTGTGCCAAAGGCCCCTTCTCTCCCTGCATGGTAAATGCATATTGCATTTCCACATTCATCAAAATGCTCTTTTCAGGTGACTTTACTCACCAACTGGATTATAAAATTCTTTCAGCAGCTTGTCTAATTTATACTCTCAGTAATCAGACAAAAGTCTGGAACATGGTGGCTTACTTGATACCTTTTAATGTCCCAGGTTGAACTGAATAAACCTACTGTTTTGCATTTATCCATTAATTTTAGTTGCATTGTTATATTTTAGTTGTATAGGCAAACTTTTTTCTCTAAGAAAATCTTTTAAAGGGAAGAAAAATTCCCTCACTCCTACATACTGGGAGTACTGATATATGTCTTGCTTGAGTTGGACAGACTGTTAGAACCATATAGCTTGCTGAATTCATTCACTGAGTACCTGGTATGGGCAACATTCTGACAGTTCAAGGAAGGTACATTGTCATAAGCCCTTTAATAATGCTAATAACAAGGCTGTTCTCTAAGATCTTGTCAGTTACCTTATTTTACTATTTTTTTGGGGAAAAATTGTTAGGAAACCAAATAAAGCAGGTTAAAATTTCATTCACATTAAAAGGCTAAATACTACATAGAGTCTCTGTAGGACTCACTTATGTTCTAAGTAACATAACAGATCTTTTGGTCTCCCAAAGAACACAAGATCAGAAAATCAAGATAGATGTGAGAAAGCTACCACCCCACTCCATTATTTTATTTGTAAATTAAATTTTATACACTCTTGAATCAGCTATTTAATAGTAGAATCATAATCGACACTTAAGAGTCACTGAAACATACAATACATAGATTAGTAATTCTTATGAATTTAAAAAATAGAACAAAGAGGAAAACTAAGAATGTATCAGTGTGCAGTATGAACTATGTGCTTTTTATAAAAAAAAGAATAAGATATTAATATGTTTTTGATTTCTAATGCTTGTGTCCAACATGAAGGGCAGAATAACAATGTTGGCTTTCTGGATATAATTTACAATGTGCTCAGTCACTCAGTCATGTCCAACTCTTTGTGACTCCATAGACTGTAGCCTGTCAGGCTCCTTTTGGCAAGAGGAGATTCTCCAGGCAAGAATATTGGAGTGGGCTGCCATGCCCTCCTCCAGGAATTCTTTCCAACTCAGGGACTGAACTCAGGTCTCCAGCATCACAGGCGGATTCTTTACTGTCTAAGCCACCAGCTGCTGCTGCTGCTAAGTCGCTTTAATCACCAGGGAAGCCTTTAATTTACAATAATATGTTTAAAAGTACTGAAGGTGAGAAGTTTGAAGAAGGTAAATGTGATTCCTAAGATATAAATTCCACAATACAAAGATTCTTTATCATAGTAACAAGGTCAAGCCTAGTGAGAAAGGCAAGGAAAAATCTAATACTTTTCCCAAGTCTGCTCCATGGTAGACAAAAAGAAGCTCAAATTGCTAGAATTATCAGTGTCTGAAATATCAAAAAGACAAAATCTTTATATATACATTGGGGGAAAAAAATGGCCATGTTCTGCCTTTGAGTCTTGCTATTCCATGCCACCAGTTGTCAACAGGGATGACTTACAAGCCTGTCAGCAGTGCAAACTTTCAAAGACAGGTAGCTAAGGAACCGTAGCAGGAACAGGCTCTACTCCCAGCCTATCTTATCAAAACATTCACTCGGTGTGACACTTGCATTTGACCCACAAGCAAAGAGTTTCACCTGATACAGGGTGACCCCATTAAAAATAAATACCTGTCTCTTCCATGCCAAGTTTTCCTGGTTCAGCAACACAGCGTCCATTAAAGGTATTACTGGGGGACTCAATCACTTGTCTAAAGGGGATAATGAATTGAAAAGTGCTATGGGCGTAGAGGTAGCATCTCCAAGGATAACAAGAGACCCATCAGGTTCAGTTTAGAAGAGCAGAAGTGACAAAAGCCTGTCCCTATTGACCATCAATTACCTCTAACAAAAATAGCAATCATGCTTTTAAGAGAAACACTTTGCACCCTGCTGGGTTTTCAGCCTCAGCCCTAGTGCTTGTCTCCCAAGCCCACCACCCTTGGGTCTCAAGCCCACCAGAACCTGTGTAGAGATAATGAATGTCCAAGCTTAAGTGCTTCATATCCTTTTGATTAAAAGATCCAAACATTTTTCTGTCACTGTCTCTATGTAAGAAATACTCCTGTGTTTTCTTTTTTTTTCAATATAAAAATTGGATTAAAAAGCATGCTTTGCAAACAACAGACAGGAATGCTAATTAAAGGACAGACTTCACAGCCACATAAAAAAGCAGCTCGGCACAAAAGTCTTCACATTCCATCTGAAATATGGTGTTAGCGACTTGGTCAGACAGAGCTTGTGTGAACTCTGTTCACTAAAGATAGAACACCAGCAAACAAGCTTAGCAAAGAATGATAAAGTCATGAATATAAGCAGTGATCTCCTTACATTTCTATTCTGATCGGTAATATTTGATTGGTATGGGTGAAAGCTAATGCCTTGATTACACATGCTAGCAAAGAAAGTGTTAGAGAAGCTTGGGTTTGTTCTGAGAAAGGCAAAAATAATAATGCTAAAATGTGATCTGACTGCTGAAATGTTAATATACTTTGTATCATTATTCAGTGGAACAAAAGACTTAATCAAGAGAATATCTTAATTTTAAAGCCATAACACAACGGAAGCATAGATACAGCATAATCTTTACTTAAGCTATTTTTTTTTCCTCTAATTTGGGCATCATTTATTCCTTCGCCAAGCTGATATTGACTATACCAAGCCCTGTGCTGTGAATTAAGGATACAAAGGTGTGTAAATCATGGTCTCTAATCCCCAAACATGACACTCGAGGGAGGGGGAATGAAGCCTGAACAGATGGTTACAGGGTAAGGTAATAAAGACAGCAACAGTCAAATGCACAGAATATTCTGAGTCTCTTCCTTAGTCTAAGAAATGCATGTTGATGTGGCTGCAGGGAATGGAAGGGGTCTGGTCAGAGAAGAATTCCTGCTAAGGGCAAAAGTGAAAGTGAAAGTGTTAATCAGTCAATCCTGTCCGACTCTTTGAAACCCCTTAGACTGTAAACCACCAGGATCCTCTGTCCATAGAATTCCCCAGGCAAGAGTACTGGAATGGGTAGTCATTCCCTTCTCCAGGGGATCGTGCTGATCCAGGGATCAAACCCAGATCTCCTGCATTGCAGGCAGATTCTTTACCATCTGAGCCACCAGGGAAGCCTGGTAAGGGTGAAGAGGAGGTAACATATATTTCAGATGGACAGGGCATGATATTGAGGCAGTGTGTCAGTGCTACTAGTAGTCTGTCATTACTTGAATGTACAGAGTTAAAAGGCGTGGCAGGAGCCAATCCTGAGATTGTTGGCAATTGACAGGTCAGGAAAGCCCTGGCACATAATGGGAAGAAGCACAGCCTCTGTTCTCTAGGTCAGGAACTAGTGGAGACTCCAGTGGAGGGTTGGTGTATGCAGTACGAGGAAGAGACTCAGGTAAATCTGTCATGCTCTTCTGCTTCAGAAGCATCTACTCATTCCTTCAACATATAAATGTTGAGTTCTCATGTCATGTCAGGCAATGTTCTGTGCACTGGGGATGTCACACTGAATGAGATAGTTAAGGTCTTCCTTCTTACAGAAGTGATTTATGTCAGACAATTTGAGAATTTAAAATATGATTTTAAAACTTCCTGTTATATGGAGGATGGTTTGGTGGGGCCAAGATTAGTTAGGGGCTCTTGCAGTAATCTGAGAAACTTCAGAGGGAGTCAAAAAGATAGATAGTGGTAGTAAGAATAGACAGGGACTAATTTTGAAAATTAGTCTGGTGGCTCAGACAGTAAAAAATCTACCTGCACTGCAGAAGACCTGGGTTCGATCCCTGGGTCAGGAAGATCCCCTGGAGAAGGACATGGCAACCCACTCCAATTTTCCTGCCTGGAGAATTTGATGGAAAGAAGAGCCTGGCAGACTACAGTCCATGGGGTCCCAAAGAGTCAGGCATGACTGAGCGAATAAGACACACAATTTTGAAAATATTTAGAAAGTACAATCAATAGGAATGATTCTTGGAAGTAAGTTAGGGTAGAGTTGGGAGAGGTGAGGAAAGTAAAAGGCTAAGAATGAATCCTAAATTTCTATTTAGATTATTGGGTAGATGGTGGTGCCATTAATCATGGTAAATAATTCATTAGAAGCAGTCTGTCTTTATTTATGACCGTTAGAAAAGACATGGGACTATACATATAGCATTGCCTGCAGGGTTTCACGCCGTACCTATATTATACAGAGGACCACAACAAGGATGGCATAGAGCTGTTGATCTACAGTTTGGTGGGGAAAGAAAACACTGAGTGATCTAACAAGAGAATTTCAGAGACAGGAGATTTCTCTTTTATTTTTCTCATAAATACAAGTGTCTTATCACAGAAGCAGAGGGTTTAACAAAGGATCTGAAAAATTAGGAAATTTGAAACTTGTTTTAATCACATCTTCGTTTCTACCGTTGGTCACTGTCCACATGAACACCAGCATGAACTAACTATGGCTCAGGTAAGAAAACAATGCAAATGACACTACATTTTCCTCTGCCAGTAACTCAGGAGGGAAGGAATCCACAGATTAGGTTGACACATGGTGTCTAGAAAGAATTAATTCCCACTCGATTCTGGGCACACTTACAAGCTGGGCTCCATCCATAAAGACCGACGGGAATTTTGGGGTAGTGGCATTTTCTATTGCCATCGACAATTAGACATAAGAATACCAGTCACTGAAGAACACCTTGTTATTTGCGCTGTTTTATTATCCAGAGACATTTGGGAATTGTTCCACGTTTGGAAGTCATTCCTAACCTGCATTGGATAGTTTTGCTATATTTGTCATGTTGATATCTTCTGGCAGGAACACTTAGATGTTTATTGTAAGAGCTTTATCAGGGGATAAAAATATTTTGGATATGCCAAATCAAATTATGGTGCACTTGAACAGTCATCATCTATCTCTTATTCATGATTAATATTCATTATATAGCATCAAAAGGATTTACATTAGGATTAAGAGGCATCAAGGAAAAAACATATATTTAAATGCTTCCTGCTGAAACCAGTACTGCTGAAGGAGCAGTTTTCAGCATAATCAATTGCCACCATAGTACACTCCCAAATGTCTCTAATACTTATGGGCTGGAACTCACATTACCTTTAGGCAAAATGGTAAAGTAGGATAAAGTTTTTCTTTGGAATCTCTTTGTTTCTAATTTACTCATTCATTCATTCAAAGTTTATTTACTTAGTACCCAGGTAGCTCAGCTGGTAGAGAATCTGCCCGCAATGCAGGAGACCCCAGTTCAATTCCTTGGTCAGGAAGATCTGCTAGAGAAGGCATAGGCTACAGACTCCAGTATTCTTGGGCTCCCTTGGTGGCTCAGCTGGTACAGAATCTGGCTGCAGTGCAGGAGACCTGGGTTCAATCCCTGGGTTGAGAAGATTCCCTGGAGAAGGGGATGACTACACACTCCTGTATTCTGGCTTGGAGAATTCCATGGACTGTATAGCCCATGAGGTCATAAAGAGTTGGACATGACTGAGCAACTTTAACTCATTATATACTCCACACAATTCTAACAAAGAGTTCCTATCCTCTTGGAGATTACCCTTCTTTCAGTTCTTCTGATTTCCAGTCCTCAGTGGGTCTTCTTGCTCTAATTTTCCCAGAAACAGAAATTATTACTACTATTCTCCTTCCTCATTTCTCCATTGAAATTATCCCATTCATTAGTGATTACCTTTACAGGGGCTTCTGGAAAAAATAAACACCTATCTCAAAGATAGGTGGCTTAAGTTGGCTTAAAGTTCAACATTCAGAAAACTAAGATCATGGCATCTGGTCCCATCACTTCATGGGAAATAGATGGGGAAACAGTGGACACAGTGGCTGACTTTATTTTGGGGGGCTCCAAAATCACTGCAGATGTTGATTGCAGCCATGAAATTAAGAGACACTTACTCCTTGGAAGGAAAGTTATGACCAACCTAGACAGCATATTAAAAAGCAGAGACATTACTTTGCCAACAAAGGTCCATCTAGTCAAGGCTATGGTTTTTCCAGTGGTCATGTATGGATATGAGAGTTGGACTATGAAGAAAGCTGAGTGCTGAAGAATTGATGCTTTTGAACTGTGGTGTTGGAGAAGACTCTTGAGAGTCCCTTGAACCACAAGGAGATCCAACCAGTCCATCCTAAAGGAGATCAGTCCTGGGTGTTCGTTGGAAGGACTGATGTTGAAGCTGAAACTCCAATACTTTGGCCACCTGATGCGAAGAGCTGACTCATTTGAAAAGTCCCTGATGCTGGGAAAGATTGAAGGCAGGAGTAGAAGGGGATGACAGAGGATGAGATGGTTGGATGGCATCACCGACTCAATGGATATGAGTTTGGGTAAACTCCAGGACTTGGTGATGGACAGGGAGGCCTGGCGTGCTGCGGTTCATGGGATTGCAAAGAGTCGTATATGACTGAGCGACTGAACTGAACTATCTCAAAGATATTACTAAACACTGAGGAATTCAGTTACATGTCTGGATAATGTGGGAAATATTTGAGGAAAATGGAAACCATTTGGAATACATATATTAAACCATGGCACACAAAAGCTACAGCTTCTGGCAGAAGTGGTGGCTGCCTAACAGAGGAGGAGATGAGCTGTGAAGCCAGACAGAGGGAGACTTAAATTCCAACTGCACTCCTTCCTAACAGTGCAGCTTCACTTGCCTGGGACACTTTCCTAGATTACTAGTGAATACTAGTAAAAGATTAGAAAAAATATATATTCAGGGACAGGCATGAAGTAAATGCTCAAGAAATTATTTATTTTAACAAAATTAAACTGAGGAGTGTATCCACCATCAGTCCCATATTTTTGGGTGACTATATTGTATGTAGATTTGCCTTGGGTTCCTTGCACTACTATAAGCCACTAAGAGGAAGAAAGGGCTTCCCAGGTGGCGCTATTGGTAAAGAATCCATTTGCCAAGGCAGGAGATGCAAGAGACACAGGTTTGATCTCTGGGTCGGGAAGATCTTCTGAAGGAAATAGCAAACCACTCCGGCATTCTTGCCTGGAATATCCCATGGACAGAGAAGCCTGGTGGGCTACAGTTCTTGGGGCTACAAAGAGTCAGACATGACTGAGCACACACACATAGGAAGGAAATAAAGATAAAGAGAAAGGAGAAGCAGAACTCTGTGATGGTTAAGATATCACTTAAGAGCTTAGAGGAGAAATACAATTCACATTTTGAATGGAATGATAGCTGAGGCTTAATAAAATGCATGTGTTTTATTTCTGCTTGCATTCTTAACAGTCAGGCTTGCTTACTCCTCTATCTCTGTCTCTTCAAGACTACATGAAGAGCTGAGGCTGTTCCAGACCAGCTGTCAGTCAGTTTACCCCCAAATACATAAGAGTCTAGCCAAAATGAGTAAAGCTGCTTATCCAATCTATAGCTAATTGTTAACACATGGGGATCCCAACAGAGTGTAGACATACCTCCCAGTTAACCTGTAGTCTTGTGAATGATACTAATTTAGTTATTATTTTAAGCTGCTGAGATTTAGGGTCAAGTGTAATATAGCATTATTCTGGCCTGCTGAATTAAACTAGAAGTTATACTTTGAAATCAGGAATACTCTTCTATTAATGATACATTTTCTGTAGTATTTCATGGTTATTTTTTCACTCAAAGGTAGGTAAATGGACTATGATACAGTTTTAGGGTATGGAAGATATGTATGAATAAGACCATTGGATAGGATCTCAGCTCTAATTCATTACGTGACCTCAGACTACAATCCATAGCTACATAGTGAGCTTTTCAAGAGCACGGACAGTGTATTGTTGTTCTTTGTACATCTAGCACCTAGGAGAGCTCCTACCAAATTTACAACATTATAAGCACTCACTCAATAAGTGAGGGATAAAAGGACAAGTAAATTCTGGTTAGTTATTTTTAAAGTTGAGTGTAATAAGTATTTACATGATTGGTCAAGGAATGAGGATTCAACTTCACTAAACAGGAAGCTCTTTGTTTAGACAGTTACTCCATGTAATAAAATGAAGGAGTGGAAAAATGAGCAATGTTGATGAATGGGAGAATTTTGTAATGCAGGGATCATAGCAGAGTTAGGAAGGAAGAAACATTTCATTTTGCTGAAAAAATCAGTTTCCCCAGAACTTTGTAGTACGGGAGCTTCATGTCACAAAATTCTAAAGAGAGCTAGATACATGGGCAATATTTGCAAAGTGAATGTACAAGAAGTATGTCCAAGAACTCCTAATTTCTTGTAAATGTGATGAACATTGCCCCCAGAAATGGATACATGTAGTTTTGTTTCTTCTGATCTCAACAGAAATTAATTTCGTTGTTAGCATCTTTTAAAAATAAATGTAAAAAGTTGGTTTTCCTTTCCCATGTTCCAATTAAAATCAACATTTTAATAATTATTCTCAGAAACCAAGTTGATGTTGATACATTACTACCTGGCTAGCTCTGCATTGCAGTGATGATGTTTTGTGCTTGGATGATGATAACTGTCAAAATGCAAGGGGTTAGTGAACAGGACCCATGGGGAATGGCAGGATGACACTCTATGCGAGACATTCTGCTAATAGGGCTGAGAGCAATTACTGTATGGTTTATGATCACAACGCTTAACCCTCTCACTCTCAGACTGCAGGAGGCTTAGCCAGCAAACTGCTTGAGGACATTTTTGGCTCCCCATGTTTTATCAGTGAAATCCATTTAAGGGGCATGTTATGAAGACTGTCAAATATGTCTGTGCATTAGAAACATCAACTTGGTGTATAATGTGACTGCTGTACAGAAAATGAGCAAACTCAGAGAAGAATTCACCAGCTCCTGAACCAGCCTAGTCTGATTATTTGCATTTTTAACTTTAAGTTCACTTGACCAGTTACTCTTGTTTTCATGCACTGTTCCTTCACATCAGCAATAGGGTCTCTTTATTTCATACTTGAGTGTTGTTATGGCATTGTGCTCGCTACTATTTTCTTTAAAGAATGTGTAATCATATGAGTCATGTTTACAGAAGGCAAAAGAAGCCTTTGGTAATCATCTCATTTACCCATTACTCAACATTCTTTCCAAAACATTTCGAATTTACTAGCATATGTTTTTCTGCCAGCCATTAAGAACTTTGGTTTCTCAACTCCATTGTCCTTTCCATACACTAATTCATGTCTGCTCCTTACCCCACTGTCTGCTAGACAGAAAGAGAAAACAGAGCAAGTTATCTTCAGATTAAACCATAACAAGGAACGTGGGGGTCATAAACAAATGTGACTATTGAAAGGAAGCTTCATAATTTAGAGCTTTGAGAAGAGGGTGACAATATGGAAGAGGTTAGATGTGACATTTAGTGATTTGGAGAGAGTCTCTGACCCCACAAAATTCAGATATAATAGATTTCTAATTCCAATCAGCATGCCTTCCAGTGACTGATAATTTAAATTAAAAATTAATAAAAAAATATCTTTTAATTTAATAATTGGGCTTCCCAGGTGGTGCAACTGGTAAAGAACCTGCCTGCCAATACAGGAGACGTAAGAGATGCAGGTTCGAGTCCTGAGTTGGGAAGATTCCCTGGAGGAGTGCATAGCAACCCACTCCAATATTCTTGCCTGGAGAATCCCAAGGACAGAAGAGCCCGGTGGGCTATAATACATGGCATTGCAGAAGAGTCAGACCACAACTGAAGCAACTTGGCACACACACAAGCAACTTAATAATTATGTATAACATAGGCAATTTTAAAATAACCTCCATGAACTCCTTTTAACAATATATATTTGGGGTAAACAAGACTTTTTTTTCTTTACAATCACATACAATAAATTTAACTTTATTTTGTGTAATATTTGACTATATCAATTTGCAAAATGGAAGTACTACTGTCAACAATAGCTTCAGATGTTGATATTGACTACAGAAAGCTATTTGAAGTATCTGCTTAGTTCATTATAACCTCAGCCAGGGTTTCTAGATATACCTCTGTATTTGTGCTTGTAAATCTGGGGAGAATTTTTAACATTTGTAGTCATTTTACACATATTTATTACATATAAACCTTTTATAATAACATTCTCAATATTTAAGAGTACACCTTGGTGAGGGATAGAAAGATTTTTCTAATTCACACAAAGGCAGTTTAGGTCAACAGTAAGGCTGACTTTTCTTAGATTTGCTTTTCAATCCCCAAATCTGAAATCCCCAACAGAAGTTCATACTATATGAATTTGCCTCCCTGGTTGGAGATCAGTGATGGATAACTATCCATGCTGAGCCAATCAGAATTTTCTCCTGGTCCGTTTCTCTGTGAAATTGAAACTGAAGACGTGGAAAGTCAAGAGTTACAGCTTAGTGATGAAATCAAAGTAGCTGATCTTTAGGAAGATACAGACACAAAGAGAAGAGCAGGGACAAAGAGGGGACATGGTATCTAAGAGATGGTGAGCTTAGTTTTCAATGGTTTTCCATCTTTAATTTCTAGTCACTTCTGGAGTCTGGCTTTCTTTTGTTGCCATGGGCTTCAGGAGCTATGCTCACATTATTTTAATAACACAACCCCTCCCAATCGAAAAATTAAATTAGATTGAGTGAAGAATAGTAGCTTTGTCAATAGAAAATTATGATATTTTATGATGAATGCTAAGATGAAAAAGGATAGCGTAATGGACTCCAGACCTAAATTTGGGGAATGCAGAAATTTTTCTGGAAGAAGTACCATTTATGGAGAGACATGAAAGAATGGCAGAAACAGACAAATGAATAACTGAGAAAGGATAATGAATGCCTCACAGCATTATGAATGCCACAGATGAGAATGAGCAAGGGGAGCTCAGGGGAAGGGAAGTACTTCAGGCTGGAGAAAGATGAGGCTGGACAAATTTTTAACAGCTCAGATTTTAAAAAGACTCCATGAACGGTCATAAAGAGTGTGGGCTGGATCCCAAGAGCAATGCAGAACACAAGATAAGACTGCTAAGTAGGCAGAGGGCAGGCTATTAGGGATTTGCAGGATTTAGGCCTTGTTGTGTTAACTAGTTTTATCTAAACAGCAATGTTTGAAACATGGGAAAAGGGACTGGCATTTTAGGAGCAATAGATCAATCTAGTTAGGATAACCCCAGAAATGTAGGAAAAAAGTGACGAGAAATAGGAAGCCACCCCAGAAGATGGTTACATGGTTTCAAGAGATATTCAGCAGGGTAACTAATTCTCTGGATGTAAAGGATTGTGGGAGATGGGAAGAATCCTAGAAGACAGCTGGCAGCCTTGGACCACTGCGTCCAGCAACACTGGTGTGTTGTTTTTTTTTTTAGAGAAGCATGTTTTTCTCCCTTTCCTTCACTGGTACGTTGCGGAAAAGTGGGAGAAAAAACAGAGTTGTTGCAAGACAGGGGCTTTGTTGTTTTTGCTTAATCACTAAGCTTTGTCCAAATCTTTGGGACCCTATGGACTGTAGCCTGCCAGGCTCCTCTGTCCATGGGATTCTCCAGGCAAGAAAACTGGAGTGAGTTGGCATTCCCTTCTCCAGGGGATCTTCCGACCCAGGGATGGAACCTAGGTCTCCTGCTTTGGTAGGTGGATTCTTTACTGCTGAGCCCCAGGGGAGCCCAAGACAGGAGCTAAGGAGGCCTAAATAGAATACAAAACACACTATTTGACAGCACCTAACTGGTCCAAAAAAAATATCCAAGGACTGAGATGATCTCTGGTTAATATGGGCAGTGCCCACATCCCAAATTATTTTCAACAGAAACATGGCAGTATGAATCCATTTATTTATTAAACATTTATTGAGTGCTCAGATATCTGAGCACCAGTGGCTCAGATAGTAAAGAATCTGCCTGCAATATGGGAGACCCGGGTTTGAACCCTGGGTCAAGAAGATCCCCCTGGAGAAGGAAATGGCTAGTCACTCCAGTATCCTTGCCTGGAGAATTCTACGGACAGAGGAGTTTGGTGGACTACAGTCTGTGGGGTCACAAAGAGTCATATACGACTCAATAACTAACACTTACTACATGCAAGGTATTCTGTTGGGCATTGGTGACAAATTGGCAAAGAAGATACACAACATATCTGTCCTCATGAAGCTTATATTCTTCTAGGGAGACTATGATTAACAAAATAACTTTAAAATTATTTCTAATTTTGAACATATATATGAGAGTTCTGATTAACCTATGAGTATTTGAGGAAGAAGTATTTGGACAGTGTTACAGACTGAATTGTATCCCCTAAATTCATGTGTTGAAGTTATAACCCTCAGAGTGACTATACTTGGAGAAAGAATCTTTAAGGAGGCTATTAAGATAAAATGAGGTCATAAGGGTGGGCCCC
Organism: Okapia johnstoni; assembly: GCA_024291935.2. Classification (NCBI taxonomy): domain Eukaryota; kingdom Metazoa; phylum Chordata; class Mammalia; order Artiodactyla; family Giraffidae; genus Okapia; species Okapia johnstoni. The sequence continues at coordinate 84,480,568 of CM044308.1, read as the reverse complement.
TGATCCAACAGGACTGGTGTCCTTATAAGAAGAAAAAGACCAGAAGTATGCCTTCCCAGAGAAAAGGCCATCTGAGGACACAGTGAGAAGGCAGCTGTCTGCAAGTCAAGGATGGAGGTCTCATCAGAAAGGCATCCTTGATCTTCCAGCCTCCAGAGCTGTGGAAAAATACACCCAGCTTGTAGTATTCTCTACTGCATTTTGGACTCTTTTGTTGACTGTGAAGGCTACTCCATTACTTCTAAGGGATTCTTGCCACAGTAGTAGATATAATGGTCACCTGAATTAAATTCACCCATTCAGGTCCATTTTAGTTCACTGATTCCTAAAATGTTGATGTTCACTCTTCCCATCTCCTATTTGACCATTTCCAATTTACCTTGATTCAAGGACCTATCATTCCAGCTTCCAATGCAATATTGTTTTTTACAGCATCGGACTTTACTTTCACCACCAGACACATCCACAGCTGGGCTTTGTTTTCACTTCACTTCAGCCTCTTCATCCCTTCTGGAGCTATTTCTCCACTCTTCTCCAGTTGCATAGTGGGCACCTACAAACCTGGGGAGTTCATCTTTCAGTGTCATACCTTTTTGCTTTTTCATACTGTTCATGGGGTTCTCAAGGCAAGAATGCTGAAGTGGTTTGCCATTCCCTTCTCCAGCGGACCACGTTTTGTCAGAACTCTTATAACAGCCAGAGCAGCCTAGGATAGATCGTATTCTGAAGGATGAATAAGTATGTTTTTGCCAGTTAGGAGGGGCAGAAGGGAATGTATCAGGCCAAGGAAGAAAGGTGCATGCCTGAGGTGAGAAACCTGAGGAAGGTTGGAGCAACTGAGAGAAGAAGATCAGTGTGAGGAGAGAGGGGCAGAGTGGCAGGGGCCAGAATGAGCAGTTTTGAAGGCCTGGTTTCATTAATTATTGTTTTTGTGTGTGTGTGTGTGTCTGAAAAGTACTGGAAGACCACTGAAAGGTCAAATCAAGGGAGTGACATAATTAGCTTTGCTATTACAAAATTGAATTCTGACTTCGGTCAGGAGAATGGATTAGAAGGATGCAGGGGCTGAGTTTGGGGAGATGGTGGGGGTGCAGTGTGGTGGAGAGGAGTGAATGGATGGAAGAGATGTTTAGAAGGTGGCGCTGACTTGTTTGTGATTAATGGACTGTGGTAAGATAAGAAAATGGAGGTGACACAGGTAATTTTCAGGTTTGGGCTAGGGCATCTTGGAGAATGGTAGTGTGATTTACTCAGATAGGAAACTGCGGAAGAGAGATACTCTTTGGTGGGAAAGATGACCTTTTAGTGGCAGGTGGAACTAAGAGTCAGAGGATCTTGGTATTATTTCAGGGGCCACTGACCCATGTTTAATCAGAAATTACTGGCTGCAGATTCAATAAATAAGACCTAGTTTCTTAGAGGAGGGTTTGGTGAGAGCTAGACATGAATATAGGGGGAAAAAAAACCACAAAAATATCCTTTGTCTCCACTCTTACCTGCCTGAACTTGCCTTAATTTGGCTACTGTTGAAGAACAGAAGGTTTCCTTCTCAACTTTCATTTGGCTTTTCACAAAGAAGGGCTCAAGCCACCCATCCTGTCTAATAGGTATCAAATATAGAAATACGACTGCTGGTATCATTGATAATACAAGGTAGTTGATAGCATACATGTATGTGCCTGCCTGTGTGTGTCTGTGTATTGTATTTTGAACATTCTCTATCTTTATTTGTTTTTTCACCTGGGTAGATCACTTTAATGGCTTGGATTCTTTACCCTTCTTTCTGTTCAACTCCTTTGTTTTGTGTAAGAGTCCAATTCAAATATTAATGTTGGGACTTCCCTCATGGTCCAGTGGTTAAGAATCTGCCTGGCAATACAGCCGACACGGGTTCAATCCCTGGTTGGGGAACTAGGATCCCAAATCCCATGGGGCATCTGGGCCCTTATGCTGCAACTACTGAACTTGTATACCACAACTAGAGAATCCAAGCTCTGCAATGAAACATCCAAACGACATGACAAAGATCTCACGTGCTGCAACTAGGATCCAACACAGCCAAATGAATAAATAAATAAACAAAAAAGAAATATTAAGGTCATCCAGAAACACCCACATAGACACCCAGAATAATGTCTGACTAAATGTCTGGGCAGCCCATGGCCCAATTAAGTGACTCTGCAGCTACTTACACTGAAATTTTGACCTATTTCCTCACTGTTTAACTTAGATTTGGCTGCATGGCATTCTCTGACCTCTGGAGTACTCGCAGGCATGTCATGACTTAAGGTTATAAAAACTCTTTTGTGTTTCTACCTGTGTTCTTGCATCTCTACCATAGCTGTGAGATAAGACATCTGGGATAGCCTGCCAGTCCCTGAGGAAGATGAGAAACACACAAAGCAGAGCTCAGTTATGCCAGCTGGGCCCAGCCTGGATCAGCCAACCCACTAAGTAAAAGCTTATAGTTGCATGACTCTATGAATTCACCAGTTTCATTGCAGCACTACCATGCTCATCATTAACCATTATATCATCCATTTTGTTGGATGAACTTTTGTTTTTCTGTTCTATATGTTGTTCAGTTATTGCAACTTTTCTTTATAATATTTGGTCTTTTAATCTGACTTTAATGATACCCCAACTACTATGATGGCTTATGTGATTTACTTAGGTTTAAGATCAACCTCATCAAAAGAGTGTAATGTGCACTTTCAGTACTAAAAGTTATACAGGACCAATAAAACTAATACAGCCCTCTGTAAGCACACAATGTAAGGAAGTATATATACTTTTCTGCAAAGAACTGAAACTATAACAAACAGATGTGATCCAATCAGTCAGTCCCCTGCTCAAAAACCTCTGATGTATCTCCATCAGCTTAGAGAATGAAAGTCAGAATTCTTAGTCTGATAGCTAAGCCATTTGGTCCAAACTCCTCTGTAACCTGCCTTCTGTAATCTGCCTGTTGAACATCAGAATTAATGGACTGTAAGCTTGCTTTTTTTCTTTCACCATCTCTTTAAAACTGATCAGTATGAGTATTCCTTCTCCTGCCCCAAATACAAACACAGACAATCTCAGGACCTTTTTTTTTTTCCCCGCTTGAATCTATTCTTTCCTTTACTCTCTTTAAGTTATAAATATAATCTGAAGCCAGTGACTAAATCTGCCAGTTGAATATATCGATCAAAACTCTAAATTTAATGTTAAGCTAAATTTCTTTCCATCCCCTAAGCTGGGTCCTGGTAAAAAACTACTGCTTCCAGGAGAAAAGGGAGAAGAAATTATCCTTTTGTGTCATTCACCTCCTCTTTCATCAGTCAACTGCTGTTTCTGGCCACGTTAAGGTCAGACCTGGAGTAGGAAAGGGAGGTAAAGGGAAGGAAGTGCTGACCTGACTAACACTAAGATCAAATGGCTGATGCTCCCTGGTCCTGATCAGTGTCTAAAGCTGCTTCTTCCTTTGAATGTAAATTTCCTCATGTAAGCAGGGGCTCTCCTTCAGCTGCCTACCCCAATGTCTTTTCAGCTCCCAGGGCTCTCCCACAGTTTCTCACAGCTAGAGTCTACTTCGTAAGGCCACCTTCTGGGCAGGATCAGTTTGAAAATAATGACCCTATCTAAATTTCCATGTCTGGTCCTTCAAATGGATAAGCATCTGACTGGCTTATCCCAGATGTAACTCTCCACTTGGCTACATAGACCATTGGGCAGAGTCTAGAACTAGGCCACCATATCCTGAACTATACGGCACACAATTGAAGCCCTCTGAGTGGTCCCATTAAAGGCCTCTCAATAAATTTCCTACATGGAGAAGTCCCCCAGTACAAGCCCCTCCAAAGAAATTTTCCTCTTTAGTCTTCCTATGATCAATTTTTCAACCTTTTAACAATTTTGTGTGCTCAGGAGAGTCAGATAATGGGTTTTTAGCCAAATCCTTTGAAATTTTTCATATGGCCCAGCACCTCTGTTATCTCTCAATACCCCATCAAAATTTCTAATTTTTCACATGTTTTACTTGTTTCTCATTATTTCCCAGGTGGCCTATTTTTATGTGATTCCTGTGGTTCTCCAAACCTTTAAGCAGCTGTGTGCTTTTTTGAAAAGGCTGTCTCATCCCACCATTCTGCACATGTCTAAACTCTAGTCCTCTCTCAAGGACTCATACAACTGTTTCTTCTTTATAAGCCTTGTCTGATCTGGTCAAAATTAATATTTCCCTCTTTGTCCTCAAAGTACGTTGCACCTTTTCTACAGCTCTTATTACTGCGTAGCTTGTATTAGAGTTCTCAAATACAATATTTCACCAATTCTAGGGTAAATAGCTTTTCACACTTAACATCTCCGAAACAGGTCAGCATCTTAAAGCCAATGCAGTGACATCTTAAAATTGCTTGGCAGTTTTGTTTTTTCTACTTCTTTGTGTTACATAAAATGATGGTATATTTCACAATAACACCTTAGTATTGTGTGAATCCCTGGATTTTAAAGACTTTAACTTATTCCAATCTCTTGTATTCTTCAGCAATGGATGCAGTGCTTTTTCAGAAACTAACTGCTTAAAATTTGGATATTGAATCAAATGTGTGTTCTATATTCTGAGTTACTACACTTTTCTTCAGTGTCCAAAACGTTTCCAATTACAATTTGATTCAAATTAAAAGGGCTTTGATGGGACATTAATTACTTAAAAGATAACATTTATTAGTCTATGTGTTGTCATTGCAACTTTAATATCATTAGGAAGAAGTCTAATCTGACTTCATTTTCACTCCATTAAAAACCTTGTAACAATGTTCATAAATTAGATCTCCAGACTCATAAAAGTATATGTCATAGCCCCAATCTGCACATATTTGGCCACATTTGGATATTTAACATAGTTTTGATTTGGGGATATCCACCACTTACACAAATTAATGTTTGTCGTGATTCTAATGCAGGCACACACATGTATAAATTGTATCATTTTGGTCGGTCTTGTTGTCAACGACACTAATAAACTAGGGACTCATTTCAGCAATTACACTTCATTTCTTTGCTTAAAATGAACACTTTTTTATTGTTACCTCATCATTGACTTGCCTTGCTTACAAAGAATGATAAGAATCATAAAGTCAGCTAGAAATATTATTTTAGGAGAAAAGAAGACTTAAGGGAACAAAATAAACCCAAATATGTAATAGAATGCCACAGTTGTTAAGCTAAATACCCTCCTATGCACAAGATTTCATTATCAAGATTCTCAACTTAGAATCACTCAAGGACACAACATTTGCTAATGTGTAGGTAATTTTATTTGTTTATAGACATGTGCAGAGGCCTTAGACTGAAAAAGGAAAAACAACTATAAAGAAATGATTTGTTGCTGTTCAGTCACTCAGTTGTGTCCAAATCTGGATTGCAGCACACCAGGCTTCCCTGTCCTTCCCCATCTCCCGGAGTTTGTTCAAACTCATGTCCACTGAGTCAGTGATGCCATCCAACCATCTCATCCTCTGTTGTCCCCTTATTAGTTTGGAGCAAAAAAGCAACCCTACAAAATCACAAGTGTTCCATTTTCTGGATGCCACTATGACAAAATTTAGGATGGAAAAACATATTTCATGCATATACTGAGTGAAAATCTTTTCATATAACATGTTAAGTATATAGTTTTCTCTTTATCTTTCCATTCATTCTTTCATTAAATTATTCATAAATATTTTCTGAGTTTCCCAAGAAACAAAAAGGAATTGTTGGCATTCTAAGAGACTTGAAAACAGCTCATCAAAAGATTGGCTTCAGGGATGAAATTTTACTATCTAGAAAATTTCTATTCTCTCATATTATCTTATATGAGGTGAGTAAAAGTCCTTTGCCAGGAATAATAAAAACTACGTTAAAAATGCACATCTACTAGGCAACTAGCCCATATACTACTAGTTAATCGATGTTCATCAGTTCAGTTCAGTCGCTCAGTTGTGCCTGACTCTTGGTGACTCCATGAACTGCAGCACGCCAGGCCTCCCTGTCCATCACCAACTCCCAGAGTTTACTCAAACTCATGTCCATTGAGTCGGTGATGCCATCCAACCATCTCATCCTCTGTCGTCCCCTTCTCCTCCTGCCTTCAATCTTTCCCAGCATCAGGGTCTTTTCAAATGAGTCAGTTCTTTGCATCAGGTGGCCAAAGTATTGGAGTTTCAACTTCAGCATCAGTCCTTTCAATGAATACTCAGGACTGATTTCCTTTAGGATTGACTGGTTTGATCTCCTTGCAGTCCAAAGGACTCTCAAGAGTCTTCTCCAACACCACAGTTCAAAAGCATCAATTCTTCGGTGCTCAGCTTTTTTTATAGTCCAACTCTAACATCCATACATGACCACTGGAAAAACCATAGCTTTGACTAGACGGACCTTTGTCAGTAAAGTAATGTCTCTGCTTTTTAATATGCTGTCTAGGTTGGTCATAACTTTTCTTCCAAGGAGTAAGTGTCTTTTAATTTCATGGCTACAATCACCATCTGCAGTGATTTTGGAGCCCAGAAAAATAAAGTCAGCTACTGTTTCCACTGTTTCCCCATCTATTTGCCATGAAGTGATGGGACCAGATGCCATGATCTTAGTTTTCTGAATGTTGAGCTTTAAGCCAACTTTTTCACTCTCCTCTTTCACTTTCATCAAGAGGCTCTTTAGTTCTTCTTTGCTTTCTACCATGAGGGTGGTGTCATCTGCATATCTGAGGTTATTGATATTCCTCCTGGCAATCTTGCTTCAGCTTGTGCTTCATCCAGCCCAGGGTTTCTCATGATGTACTCTGCATATAAGTTAAATAAACAGGGTGACAATATACAGCCTTGATGTACTCCTTTCCCAATTTGAAACTAGCCCATTATTCCAAGTCCAGTTCTAACTGTTGCTTCCTGCCTGCATACAGGTTTCTCAAGAGGCAGATCAGGTGGTCTGGTATTCCCATCTCTTTCAGAATTTTCCATAGTTTGTTGTGATCCACACAATCAAAGGCTTTGGCATAGTCAATAAAGCAGAAATAGATGTTTTTCTGGAACTCTCTTGCTTTTTCAATGATCCAGTGGATGTTGGCAATTTGATCTCTGGTTCCTCTGCCTTTTCTAAAAGCAGCTTGAACATCTGGCAGTTCACAGTTCATGTACTGTTGAAACATGGCTTGGAGAATTTTGAGCATTACTTTATTAGTGTGTGAGATGAGTGCAATTGTGTGGTAGTTTGAGCATTCTTTGGCATTGCCTTTCTTTGGGATTGGAATGAAAACTGACCTTTTCCAGTCCTGTGGCCACTGCTGAGTTTTCCAAATTTGCTGGCATATTAAGTGCAGCACTTTCACAGCATCATCTTTCAGGATTTGAAATAGCTCAACTGGAATTCCATCATCTCCACTAGCTTTGTTCATAGTGATGCTTCCTAAGGCCCACTTGACTTCACATTCTGATGTCTGGCTCTAGGTGAATGTGAGTGATCACACCATCAGGCTTATCTGGGTCGTGAAGATCTTTTTTGTACAGTTCTTTTGTGTATTCTTGCCACCTCTTTTTAATATCTTCTGCTTCTGTTAGGTCCATACCATTTGTGTCCTTTATTGAGCCCATCTTTTCATGAAATATTTCCTTGATATCTCTAATATTCTTGAAGAGAGCTCTAATCTTTCCATTCTATTGTTTTCCTCTATTTGCACTGATCACTGAGGAAGGTTGTCTTATCTCTCCTTGCTATTCTTTGGAACTCTGCAATCAAAAGGGTATTTCTTTCCTTTTCTCCTTTGCTTTTCACTTCCCTTCTTTTCACAGCTATTTGTAAGGCCTCCTCAGACAGCCATTTTGCTTTTTTGCATTTGTTTTTCTGGAGGATGGTCTTGATCTCTGTCTCCTGTACAATGTCATGAACCTCCGTCCACAGTTCATCAGGCACTCTATCAGATCTAGTCCTTTAAATCTATTTCTCACTTCCACTGTATAATCATAAGGGATTTGATTTAGGTCATATCTGAATGGTCTAGTGGTTTTCCCTACTCTCTTCAATTTAAGTCTGAATTTGGCAATAAGGAGTTTGTGATCCGAGCCACAGCCAACTCCTGGTCTTGTTTTTGGTGACTATATAGAGCTTGTTCACCTTTGGCTGCAAAGAATATAATCAATCTGTTTTCAGTGATGTTCATAATAACCCAGAAAAATAGGTTTCACCATCCTTATTTTATTTATTTATTTAAATTATTTTTTGACTGCACTGGGTCTTCACTGATGCTTGCACCTTTCTCTAGTTGCAGCAAGCAGGGGCCACTCTCTAGCTGTGGTGTGTGGGCTTCTCATTGTAGTGGCTTCTTTTGTTGCAGAGCAGAGGCTCTAGAGCATGTGAGCTTCAGCAATTTCGGCACATGGGTTCAGTAGTTGTGGCTCCTGGGCTCTAGAGCACAGGCTCAACAGTTATGATGCATGGGCTTAGTTGTTCTGTGGCATGTGGGATCTTCCCAGATCAGGGATCAAACCCGTGTGTCCTGCATTGGCAAGCAGATTCTTTACCACTTAGCCACCAGGTAAGCCCAATAGTGCCATTTTATTGATTTCTTCAGGAATTCAAAGTAAATGTCCTCTCCTAGAATAACTGAAATTTCATGTAAGTGTTTACAAGTGTGTTGGTCCTTTCAGAAATCTTTATCTGGGCCTGTAGTTCCCTGCTAATCTATACATATAAACACGTATCTGTTCCTTATGCTATTTTGATTTGTCCTTACTCTCACACACATTTTTAAAAATTATTCCTTGTTCAATGTCAAAATACACTTTGTTGTAATGTCAGTTGTTGTTAAAAAAAAAGTAATTGTTAGGATAGGCTGTGCTTTGAAATGAATATACTCTACTTTTATTAACAATGATTATAAACATTAAAATTCCTAATATTTATTTTCATTTTTAGAGGCTGTGTAGGGTTGCCCTCTGGATCTTAAGCCCATTTCATTTCTAATAGTGTAAGGCAGATCATGAGCAAGAAAGAGAAAATTCTTGGACTTCACTTCATCTCTGCTTAAATATTTACCTAACTCTTGTAAGAATTTTATAATTTATAAAAATTTCTCTGAATGAGAGATTCAAATAGGTGAGACAGTAAGACACTGAGGTATTAAGTCTCCTTGTCCCAGCAGAGCACTGTCAGTGCAAGCAGGCAGTGCTGTGACTGGGACAGTGGGATGCAAATCAGGACTCAAAGCCAGGACTTGGAGGGCAAAACATAGTTCATGAGTGAAAGAGGAAGAGGGAGTGGATATTCTAAACTGAAAGGGCAATGAAGAACAGTGAAAGTGTCAGTTGTGTCTGACTCTTTGCAACTCATCTACTGTAGCCCACCAGGATCCCCTGTCCATGGAATTCTCCAGGCAAGAATACTGAAGTGGGTAGCCATTTCTTTCGCTAGGGGATCTTCCCGATCCAGGGATCCAACCCCAGTCTCCTGCATTGCAGGTGGATTCTTTACCGTCTGAGCCATCAGGGAAATCCAAACAACAGTACACAAAGTCAATGTTCTTTAGGCAGCACAAGATGAAGCAAGAGGGTCAGTAAGAAGATGAGGCAAAAGACTGGGAGGAGACACGTTGAATCTGGACAAATGATTAACAGTGATAGTGTTGGGACTTCCCTGGTGGTCCAGTGGTCAAGCATCTGTCTTGCAATGCAGAGGGCATGGGTTCAATCTGTGCTTGGGGAGCTACCATCCCCCATGCCCAGGAGCAACTAAGCCCAGACGCCACAACTAGAGAGTCCGTCACTTCAACAAAAGATCCCACATGATGCAGCTAAGACCCAATATAGCCAAACTTGGGGGAGTTAAGTTCAGGGCTTCCTTGGTGGCTCAGTCAGTAAAGAATCTGCCTATAATTAAGGAGACCACCTGTAGTAAGGGAGACCCAGGTTCGATCCCTGGGTCAGGAAGATCCCCTGGAGAAGAAAAGGGCAACCCATTCCAGTACTCTTGCCTGGAAAATCTAATGGACAGAGGAGGCTGGTGGGCTACAGTCCATGGAGTTGCAAGACTCAGGCATGACTTAACAACTAAACCAGCACCACCACCACCACTGTTAAGTTCTAGTCCTGGTGATGCTGTCCAACAACAGCTCACCCTGCTTATGTTCACCTATCCAAGACCGGCAGCATCCCCCAACCACTTCTGCCCTAGAATGAAACACACTAGGGGTACAGCAATGATGCTTAGATGTATAAAGTCGAATCCTCCACAATTTCTCCATCATATCAGTTCTAACTTGGCCAAGGGAAGATTGTGTTGCTTCAGGAACAACACTGGATTGTGGCAGGAACAAGGGCATTCTGCGGACCTGGAACAGACCCTCAGACTATGTGTCTGAGTTCCATAAAGAAGCAAATCATCCAATATTAACTCCCTATTCTTTGAAGCACTAAAATGAAGCTAACATTTTTCACAGGAAGATAACTGAATACCCTACAACAAAACTCTAGCTTTTCTCTTTGACAAAAGCAGGCTAACAATTTCACAAACATCAAGAAAAAATGAGCATGAGGATTCTGTTTTGGCATCTCCTAGGGCCAGAGCATGAGGAATTTTCAACTACGTTTATTACACTCTCTAAGGGAACAACACATACATGTCATCAGTTTGCAATGCAGTGTTGTTAAGCTATTCCACATTGATTCTTTCTCATTTCTCTTCTGTGTCATTAGTGGTTTGCAGCTGGCTGCTAGAGATGACACAGTGAACAGGCTATCTGAGTCTTATAAACAAACTCTTGTTGGCTAAGGGTTTGTATTTGCAATTTGGGGTGGAATTTTGACACATAAAAGACCAGTTCCGTGAATGATATTGTGTGTGTTTGTATGTATGATGAATTAGTTGTACAGAGTTCTTATGTGAAGAGAGAATGAAAAAGCAAAATCCATAATCAGATCAGTTTTCTATTAATATCTCAAAATATGGCATTTTAGGATAATTTTTTATTCTGCTATAAATGCATAATGAAACACATGACCATCTTCCTTTCTTTGTAGGATATTTTTGTTACAATTATTTGTGACTTCTTTTCTCTTCTCATAAAATGCATACACTTACAACTGGACTTTGCTAAAGATCATCTAAAGACTAAAACTAAACATATCCCTGTATTAAGGAAGCCCCCTCACACACACTTACATGGATTATAAATCTATCCATGAGAATTATTATTCAAGTTTAGAGACAGTCTTAAAGTGGAAGTGGTGGCCAACGAAACATAAACTCATCTTATCATCATTAAACTAGATACATGTATTATTAATAATATTTGAGGGATAAAAGAGTGGTCCCCAGCAGGCTGGCCTCCAACAGGAGGAACTGACCACCTGCACAGCTCCGAGAAAATTTGCCACAGCCCTGTCTGCCACCCTCCTCATCACATCAGATAAGGAGCAGAACTTCATCGAACAGAAATGCAGATGTGGCAAACCCCCCAGCAATCCTGGCTGGGGGACTCCAGCCAGCTGGAATCATTGAATTCCACTGGGACCCAGTCATTTGGCTCCACTGGGACCTAGTCCCCTGATGGAACCAGAGCTGGGGCTGCTGCTCTTACTCCCCAGCTGTGGACTCATCTGCTGGCAAAGTAAGACTGGGGCAAAAGTCTCTCCACAACACCCTGGTATCACATCCCAGCCCGTGTTCAGGTCAGGCAATGGGTAGATGTTCTATAATCATGCTGTTCAAAAGCCCTCATGACCTACAAGACAGCAACTTTCTTCCAGGGTTGGAAGACTTGGATAGACTTGGCTTGGGTAGACTCCTGGGTCTGCCCAGGAGTGTATGGATGACCAGAGTCCCACACATCTGCTGCTGTCCCCATCACCAAGATTTCTTTCCAGGATGTTGCCCTGGCAGGTCTACTGTGTGTACTGCCTAGCAATGCACTTTGTTGGCAAGATAACAATGACAACAGGTAACAGCTTACTATAGAAGACCTATTTACTGGGCTAAAGACTATTAGCCCTCACAACAACCCAAAGAAGTAACAAAATTATCTTTATTTAAGAGATGGAAATTGAAGACAAAAGAATGAACTTGACCTTATCTACTTAGATAATAACTGATGGGGATAATATTTTAAATTCATATTGTACCTTAAAGCCTTTACTCTGAGCCTATATAGTATTATTTCAGTTATTCAAGCTATTGAAATAGAGAAAACTTAACTACTTTGTTAAGTAAGTTCTGCTGCTGCTGCTGCTGCTAAGTCGCTTCAGTTGTGTCTGACTCTGTGTGACCCCATAGACGGCAGCCCACCAGGCTCCACCATCCCTGGGATTCTCCAGATGTTCTGTCCTCCTACCTTGATAAGTGAACCTTAATAGAAATGGGATATATATAAATATATATATATGTATATATATATATATGTATATATATATACATAGAATCTTAATAGAAATGGGATCAATATATATATATGTGTGTGTGTGTGTGTGTGTGTGTGTGTGTATACATACATACATATGTACACTTGTAATACAGCTATTCTTTTTATATGACTACAAATCAGCAAAGTATCAAAGATAGCTTAGTTGAATTATTATTATTTTAAATTATTTATTTATTTTTGGTTGCATGAGGCTTTCTCTAGCTGCAGTGGGTGGGCTTCTCACTGTGGCTTCTCTTGTGGTGGACAATGCACTCTACAGCACATGGGCTCAGTAATGGTGGTGCATAGGCTTAGTTGCCCCATGGCATGTGGAATCTTCCCAGACCAGGGACTGAATCCGTGTCCCCCGGCATATTCTTAACCACTGGGCCATCAGGGAAATCCTTGAATTATTACTGATCTTGTATGAATGCTCTCTTTAGGCCTGTTGTGCTAGAACAAATAATAAAATTAAGAGATACGTGATTCATTAAATATTATATATTTTTGATAAAATTTATTTTGCCTTCATTTCAGGCAAATATATTGATTTTTATAATCAATATTTTCACATAATTTGGACCCTATTTACAGCAACAACAGACTAGCCATTCTTTCTCAAGATACTGTAGCTCTTTAATGCATCATATTAATTAATTGCTACTCACAGAATCTTCATTTTTCTGAAAGTTGCACCTGAACTTTTTATGACATTTCAAAGGCATTCCTTATATTTGGAAATTAACCATGAATTTTACAAATCACTTTTAAACACTATAATGAGATCATATATAATAAATTATCACAGAAGTTATTGCAAAATATTTTAAATGTAGCATATAAATTACTATCAGCTATACAGCAATTTTACCTCTTCTTAAAGCAATAAACAGGTACACACAGTATTTAAGTTCTGCTTTAAATATTTGCAATATCAGGATATTATTTTGAGGTTTTAAATGTTGTACATTGCTAATTGTTTTTTCAGCTCTCTCTTCAGTCATGGCTATACTTGATCTACAATGTCTGGAAAACAGTCTTTCTAGAAATCTCTTTGGGAATTATTTATATGTGAATCTTCCTCACAGTCATGAAAATATTTCCATGACCTTATTTCTCCTATACATTTTAAGGAATGTCTCTTGTTTTATATGCAGTTTCTTATTATACAGTTTAGCGTGAAAATGCTTTTCTAAATTAAAAAAAAATAATCACTTAAAAACGGAAATAGCTGTTTTGGTTTTCCCATATCCAATAACTGTGAAGAGAACAAATTCACAATTATTTTTACTATCTGTGAAAGCCCATGATTCACTTTTTGAGAATTTTTTGGTTAGCTTAATTCTTCTAGTGGGCCTTGTGTCTGTTCTACATAGAATCTAATTGCTTTATCAGTCTTGAGTTGACGTTTTCTTATACACTGGACAGTTCTTAGGAAGAAACTCAGCAGGGAGGAAGCCAAGGGAATAAACACCTTGACCTTCCTCTCTTCCCTCTTGCAGATAACCTGCTCTGCCTTCCCACTGGCCAAATCCAAGGGAAGCCAGAAAGGTCACATAGAAGCTGTTGGTTACAACACTGAAATCTGTCTCAAAGATTTGGTTGGTGTGTCTGTTCCCAGTGGCTGCAGGTGTTTCTGATAAAGGCTTACCCCTGTTCTGTTCTTAAAGGGATTACCCTTAGGTGATTGAGGTCATCTTACCTAGAGGCACCTGGGAATTACACATCCTCTATGACTGACTGGGGAAGTGCTACACAAACCCTGCTCCCTTGCCTCAAGGTTGAAAAGATCCTGTGTCATAATATATGCTCCAATGCTCCCCCTGGGATCATATCAAGCTAGATTTCACATGAAACCACGTTCTTATGAGAGTCTTTCTCATTCCCCATCTGCCCCACACCCCCACTCTAGAGAACCTGACATAAGAAAGTTGTTGTTATGAGAAAGTTGTTGTTCAGTCTCTCAGTCGTGTCCAACTCTTTGCAACTCCATGGCTTGCAGCGCACCAGGCTTCCCCGTCCTTCACTATCTCCCAGAGTTTGCTCAAACTCATGTCCGTTGAGTCAGTGATGCCATCAAAATGAATGAAGTCATAAGGATAAAGCCCTGGGACAGAGAGCAGGGTGGAGAAGGATGGAGAATAGATCTGAAGACCTGCTAATGGGAGCTATCGGGCACAATGGAACATCAAGCAGCTGTGCCCACCCCAAAACACACTACCCCACTCTTCCTTACTAACAGATCCTGACTATGTTTGAGACTAAAATCTCCTCTCCTACTCTCCATATCCCCTGAAGCTAGGGATGGCCATGTATCCCAATCAGGCCAGTGAGATGTAAGTAGAAGTCTCAGGACAGACTGTCTCTTCCTTCCTAATTAGAAAGACAGAGATACATGCAGAGAAAGACATTTTGCCCTTTTCTCCTGCCCCTTCTTCAAGGCTGAGACTTGAAGCCTGAAGCCTGGAAGAGCAATAGCCATCTGGTGATCATGATCTGAAAACTATGAGGACAAAAGACAGTGTGTAAAGATCTCAATGGAATGAGATTCCGGGTCCCTGTGGTGCTGGTCTGGACTGCCTACCCCCAGGCTTCTGGTTGTGCA
Source organism: Okapia johnstoni (assembly GCA_024291935.2). Taxonomy (NCBI): domain Eukaryota; kingdom Metazoa; phylum Chordata; class Mammalia; order Artiodactyla; family Giraffidae; genus Okapia; species Okapia johnstoni. The sequence continues at coordinate 84,465,554 of CM044308.1, read as the reverse complement.
AGAAAAGTAAAACCTCCCCTTTTTAAACCACTCTTAGATTTTCTGTTATTTGTGGCTGAACTCATTCCTGCTACAGCAGCATTACAAGCACAGAGCTATACCAGAGACTCAGAGTTTCCTCTTAGCAGAGTAGCACCCATCTATATCATAATACCTCTTACCACTGAGCATTTAGTCCATTTTAGTGCACCCTGGGCAGTGGGAAATAAAGGCAGGCAGTCTGGCGGGACAGATCCATGTTTTAATCACGCACAGAGTCATGATTCTGCAACCGCTCGGCACGCAGGATGATTTTAACAGGTGCAGGAAAATTAGCCAAATGGAAAAGGGCTGAGGCTGAAGGCAGTTCTCTGTGCGTCATCCAAAAATGTGTCTGGGAATTACTGACCAGTGGAAATGCACGGCTCTGGTTTCAAATCTTGCCCCAAGATTTGAGTCTTGTCACAACAAAGTATCCAAGTGCTTTTTGGGCTGATATTACACATATTCTCCAGGAGGAATAGTTTTTTGGGTCAAGTCACATTTATAGTATATGGACACAGACATAAGTGCCTTATTTAAATAGCAATGAACCATGTGATAAGTGCTAATACTTCTGACAAGTGTTAAAACTGAGGATCTATTTTTTAAAAAGCCTTGTGGGTAACATCTTTCTTCATGTGTTATATACATAATTTTATAGTCAAGTACCAGGAACAATAGCTCTGGGTTTGAACTGAATGATTGGAGAATAGGCTGATTATGAGAAGTAACTAAGTAACAGTAACCCAAACCAATTTTGTCACATCCTGTGCTGATGTGCAAAAGAGACAGCTTTTCATAGTTTTCAGGCAGAGACAGTAAAACATTGTTTGGCCCCCTAAAAGATGCTGTAGCAGATGTCTTTATGAGCCCTGTTAATACCAGACGTGGACCATCAGAATACACATTACACACAGACACAAATACTCACAAACACACACATACACCACCCTGGTAATCATCCCTCTATATTCATTCACTTATTTTGTAGTTTGAACCTAGTGTTCCTTCTAGCTTTGAACATGAAGCCCATAGTTGGAAACAAAACTCAGCCAAGACTTACATGGAAGAGAATCAATGCTAAATGATGTAAGAAACTTTATTTCTGGAGATCATAATTTCTGGATGTAAAATATTCCTAGGAAAAAATTTAAAGTCTGTTCTTGCCAATGACAAAAACAATGAGTCTGACTAAATTTGATTGGCTTGTGAATCAAAACACGTTTGACTGGTATATTTAATACAATAATGACCACATGGAAAAGCAATTTGTGAAGAAACACTCATTTTAGACAAGAAATGGTCAAGGTAGCTTTCAGGCCCTCTAAAATTCATCTTCAAGTCTGGAGTGGCTGGCCACTTCATTGCTAATTCATTCTGTCAAAATAGATAATGACATTTGCTACATGATCAACCAAGTATAGGAATTTTAAAGACATAAATGGCAAAGTTCCTCATTTTAATAACAGAGACAAATCTATAAGGGAAAAATTACAGCTATAAACACATGCATACAACACGCACACACACAACAGGGCTGTGACATCATACAACCCCAGAGGGAAATGGGAAAAAAAGAATGTCAGGAAAAAACTTCACAGAAATATTTGGGCAGAATATTAGAGAACCAGTGAGAGTCTGTCCACTTAATACTGAAAGTAAGAAGAGATACCAAATAAAGTGCATCACATAGACTATAAAAATGAACACAGGGGCAACTGTAAGTCTGTAAAGACAGAATGAGGCTTGATCATTACAGCTCTTGTCTGGCACAAGAGGATTTGGATTTTAATGGTCATAGGAGCCCAAGGAAGGATTTTTAAGCATGTAACATGAGGAGATATATATTTTATGAACCACGTTTATGTGGTTATACTGGAGGAGAGGGAGAGTTGAGCCACAGAGATAATGTGCAGTATAAAAGAAATGGAGAGCAACTGGACTAAAACAGTGATTCAGCTAACAGGATCGACAGACACTTGGATGTGGAAATGGGTGAAAAGGAAAAGCTGATAACATTTCTTAGTTTTTTTTTTTTACTTTAGGGATTTAGGTGTATCATATGGCATTCAATAATACAGGAAATATAAAAAAGAACAGATACGTGGAAGAGAGTGAATAGGATAGTTCAACAATGGTCATATAGAACACGCTGGTAGAATTTTCTAGTGGACATCTGGAAATACAGATATGAACTTCAAAAGAAAGGTAGAAAAGCAAAGTCACTGAGAGTAAGAATAGAATTTAAAGCAAAAATACTGGATACAATCTCTCATAAAGAAAGCATTATGGAAAAAACAAAAGAATTAAGGATAGGTTTTTAGAAAATATTTCATTTAAGGTCACACAAGAGATGAGATAGGGCTTCCCTGACAACTCAGTTGGTAAAGTATCCGCCTGCCATACTTGAGACTTCGGTTCAATTCCTGGATCAGGAAGACCGCCTGGAGACGGGATAGGCTACCCATTCCAGTATTCTTGGGCTTCCCTTGTGGTTCAGCTTGTAAAGAATCTGCCTGCAATGTGGGAGACCTGGGTTCAATCCCTGGGTTGGGAAGATCCCCTGGAGAAGGGAAGAGCTGCCCACTCCAGTATTCTGGCCTGGAGAATTCCATGGACTGTATAGTCCATACAATTACAAAGAGTCAGACATGACTGAGCAACTTTCACTTTCAAGAGATGAGAGGATGCTAATTTTAATTCCAATCCTTATACCCAACTTACTCATTTCTCATTTTGTGTGCATTTGTTATGTATTTGGATTTTTCACTGAACATTCAATTCAATTGACCAGTTTAACAAAAAAAAAAAAACCCTGAATTTGAACACCATTTCAATAAGCTGTACTAAATATTTTCAGATGAGTCTCAATATGAACATATATTATGCATATTGTTTTGCATTTGTATCAAGAGTTCTAATCATTTTGAAAGAAAAGATAGAATAATCTACCTAGTAACTTTAGGAAAATATCTTTGTAAAAACTCCCCAAACTATTCCAGAACTACATAACATAGTGTTAAACAACTCTCCAGAGTGACCAGACGCTATATTACAAATTCAAGGATGAAAACCTGGCAATCTGCCTAGAGGAATATAAAGAATATGTAAATCTGTCTATGAAAAACAAGACATGTTTAGGTATGTAGGTTTCAAGGAATATTACCACAGGTTAATAGACTTTCAGATTTTTAATTTTCAGTGAATCTTAAAAGAGATTGGATATTTAGAAACAGCAGCCTTCCTATCTGGAGAATACTGAGAACAACGGCATAAAATACAGTGTCCCATCTCTTAATTGAAAAAGGAAATTTTAACTGAAATGGCTACTTTATATATATGACACCAAGAAGTTTAACTAAATTAACCAACTGATCTAAGATAATGTAGCTTTGTCCTTGACAGGCTGCAATAGCTGAGTAAAATTAACTATATTCCCAGTTTTATGTTTTTACTCTTATAGTAGTAGACTTAAGAACTTTAAGATTAACATGTCTTTTAGCAAGACAGTCTTTAAGCCTTAGCACTTGACACCATTTTCCTTTCCAAGTATTTTTCTGCCCAAGAAAATAATTTATTTTCTTTTTATATACCTGGTTTTATATACCATATTGCCTAATTTGATAAAACAACCTATAGCATAGCCAAAATTGACATAGTTTTCATTTTTAGAGGTAAGAAAACTGAGAAAAATAACATTAAAAATAATATTTCGGAATTCCCTGGCAGTCCCGTGGTTAGGACTCTGCACTTCCACTGCTCAGGGCTGGAGTTCAATCCCCAGTCAGGGAACTAAGATCCTGAAAGCTGTGTGGTGTGGCCAAAAATAAAATAAAATAATTATGATAATACTAAATGTTAGAACTAATAATTTCTCAAAACTCAAGTGCATTGCAAGTGCTGTGCTATAAACATTTCTTTACTAAGCTGTCAAATCTTCACAGCCAACTATGACGCTAATACTAACTTTACTTTCATTTTCCACAAGAAGAAACTGAGTTTTATAGAGGTTTGGGAACTTTCCCAAGGTCACATAGCTAGTGAGTATTAGAAATGGAACTCCACTAGATCCATCAGATGTTAAATTCCACATTCTCAACCGCTGTTCTGCTTTCTGGCCATAAAAAGTCTTTGGAGAATCTTTTTCGAGAAAGAGTAGTTCAGGAAAAGTAGAGAATCCAGATTGTGTGGCAACTGTGAATCATGTCAAGGCAAAGAACTACTAAACAGGACAACTGGGATTGAATCCAGTTCATGACTCCAAATTGTGGGACCGTGAATTCAAATCTTTGCAGAGCATCCTAAACACTGACACAGCTGTTACCCAGATGACTGAGTTCACAGTCACTCATTAAGTCCTTCCGTTAGACGAGTAATTACCAACTTTGGATTTTAAACTTTCACATCATTTTATGATTATCTATGCTGACACCTAGACTAGTTGAATTTATGTGACACTGACGTGGATTCTGTGTGTAATTGAAGAACAACTGGCAAAATCTCACTTGGATACTAAACTTAGAAGCATTATGACAATATTGATAACGTCTACTGAGTGTTTCCTATGTTCCAGGCACTGAGCTATATTATTTGCAAAACTTTATTTAATCATAAACCTCCCTGGGTATTACATTTTAAGTGTATTTTTTTATATGTTGAAATTCCAAGAGCCATCAGGTTTTCAAGGGAATGAATTCTCAGGAAATGAAATAGGGCTTCAAGTGTCAATAAAACGCCTAAGAGTTTTCCAGAAGCAATAGATGGTTATTTTCCAACAGAGCCCAGTGAGACCAAATTGCTGCAAGATGAAAATGTATTCTTAACCTCCCTAGACTGGGGAGGTGACTAGTGCAGTGACATGCTCAGCGGAATGGCTCAGCCCAGGCCTATCCTGGACAGGGTGCATTTTAGCCAGGTGCTGGCTGTGCTCTTCAGCCAGAACTACATTTTCAGTCCAGTGAGCCCATGAGACAGTGTGCTTTCGCGGAAGTCAACTATAAAGTTTTGAGAGTCTTGTGTTTTGAAAATTATTACAAAACAGTGCCATTATGAGGAACAAAGAGAAAACATTAGAACCCAGTCTTATTACAAGCCACCAAGTCATAGAAAGGTACAGAGTACCTGCCTGTTTTTATTCAGTACAAAACTCAATACCTGAAAAAAATCAGTTTACTAACTTAGTAATTATAAATGATGAGGAGTAACAGCTTCTGAAGGTTTCCCAGGTGATGTGAGTGGTAAAGGACCCATCTGCCAATGCAAGAGATGTAAGAGACAAGGGTTCCATCACTGGAATCTCAGGAAGATTCTCTGGAGGAGGGCGTGTCAACCAATTCCAGTATTCTTGCCTGGAGAATCCCTTGTACAGAGGACTCTGGCAGGCTACAGTCAATAGGGTCACAAAGAGTTGGACAAGACTGAAGCAACTTAGAACAGCATAGCACAGCACAATAGCTTCTTACATGAATAATAAAAAGAAATAGAGGAAAACAATAGAATGGAAAAGACTAGAGATCTCTTCAAGAAAACTGGAGATACCAAGGGTATATTTCATGCAAGGATGGGCACAATAAAAGAAAGAGACGGCAAGGAACTAAGAGAAGCAGAAGAGATTAAGAAGAGGTGGTAAGAATACAGAGAAGAACTATACAAAAATAGTCTTAATGACCTGGATAACCATGATGGTGTGAGCACTCACCTAGTACCAGACATACTGGAGTGCAAAGTCAAATGGGCCTTAGGAAACATTACTACGAACAAAGTTAGTGGAGGTGATGGAATTCCAGCTGAGGTATTTCAAATCCCAAAGGATGATGCTGTTAAGTGCTGCACTCAATATGCCAGCAAATTTGGAAAACTCAGCAGTGGCCACGGGACTGGAAAAGTCTGTTTTCATTCCAATCCCAAAGAAGGGCAATGCCAAACAATGTTCAAACTATCACACAAATGTGCTCATCTCACATGCTAGCAAGATATGGCTCAAAGTCCTTCAAGCTAGGCTTCAGCTGTTTGTGAACCAAGAACTTCCAGAAATACAAGCTGCATTTAGAACAGGCAGAGGAACCAGAGACCTGTTGGCTCACAGAAAGCAAGGGAATTTCAGAAAAAATATCTACTTCTGCCTCATTGACTACATTAAAGTCTTTGACTGTGTGACTCACAAAAAAACTGTTGAAAATTCTCAAAGAGATGGGAATAACAGATCACCTTACCTGCTTCCTGAGAAATTTGTATACAGGACAAGAAGCAACAGTTAGAACCGGACATGGGACAATGGACTGGTTCAAAATTGAGAAATGAGTTTGCCAAGGCTGTATATTGTCACCCTGCTTGCTTGTTTAACTTATATGCAGAGTACTTCATGTGAAATGTCAGGTTGGCTGAAGCACAAGCTGGAATCAAGATTGCTGGGAGAAATATCAACAGCTTCAGATATGCAAATAATACCCCTCTAATGGCAGAAAGCAAAGAGAAACAAAAGACTCTCTTGATGAGGGTGAAAGAAGAGAGTGAAAAAGTTGGCTTAAAACTCAACATTCAAAAAACTAAAATCATGGCATCCAGTCCCATCATTTCATGGCAAATAGATGGAGTAACAATGGAAACAGTAACAGATTTCATTTTCTTGGTCTCCAAAATGACTGCTGATGGTGACTGCAACCATGAAATTAAATGATGCTTGTTCCTTGGAAGGAAAGCTATGACAAACCTAGACAGCATATTAAAAAGCAGAGACATCACTTCACCAACAAAGGTCTGTACAGTCAAAGTTAGTTTTCCAGCAGCCATGTATGGATGTGAGAGCTGGGCCATAAAGAAGGCTGAGTGTCGAAAAATTGATGCTTTCGAATTGTGGTGCTGGAGAAGACTCTCGAGAGTCCCTTGGACAGCAATGAGATCAAACCAGTCAATCCTAAAGGAATTCAGTCCTGAATATTTGTTAAAAGGACTGATGCTGAAGCTGAAGCTCCAATACTTTGGCCACCTGATGCAAAGAGCCAGCTCACTGGGCAAGAGAAGAAGGGGACAACAGAGGATGAAATGGTTGGATAGCATCAATGACACAATGGACATAAGTTTGAGCAAACTCCTGTAGACAGTGAAGGACATGGAAGCCTGGCATGCCACAGTCCATGGGGTCAGATGTGACTTAGCGACCAAACAATAACAACAGCTTCTACATCAGAATAATACTGTTACTCTGATGAGTGTACATGAGCATACTATTCCATGGATTTTTTTTTTCCTTGACAGCTAAATTAACTCATTTGAAATGTAGCATACTAAATGATTCCTTCCAAGAAGTAACGGCCAATCATTCCTTTTTCAGTCTGATTAAATTCCCTTTGCCTGCACATATTTTATATCTGTGTCTAAATATTATGTATCCATTTCTGATCATTGAACAGACCACAGACCCTGCATAACGCATCTTCAGGAACAGGTAAACCCTAAGAATAGCAGTTTTCTTCCTGCACAGCTCCAAGGGGTACCATGAACATGCATCCTGCCTGTGGCTGCGTTCTGAGTAATACTGTACACATAGACTACGTGAATGTGTCTTGTTCCAACAAACTGTACAACAAGATCTTGCTCTCATCTGGTGATAGAAGAATCATCTAATGAAAGCAGGTCTTTGCTGTAAGTGAATTGCAGAACCACCTTGCTGTCAGAACACCCTGCAACTGGTCAGCAATCCCAGGGAGGACTCCAACTACATGGAGGATGGCAAAGATCATCACTATGCTGACTACTAGGAACAGAAGTCCCAACACTTCTGCCCATTGTGTACTGGCATTAAAGTTGCCCAGGAAAACCCAACACAGTCAAGCACTGGATGGAACAATGCTTTACTTCAAAGATGAGAGATAGAACAAGATTAGCTCCAATAATGGGCATACTCTATGGTCGGCGGGGTGGGGGGTGTCTCTCCCTGTAATAACTGGTCTACTTATCTCCTCTCAAGCCACAGTGGAAGGACCCCACTCAGTCCCCATGGAGAACAGTATAGCAGTAGGCTTGTGGAGGTGCCAGACTGACAACAGACGCTTAAGTAGAAAAAGGAGCATATACTGAGCTTGAAAACAGGGAAAGATATTCACACAGTAGGCAACAAGTCCAGCACAGGCTGTGTGAACCCTTTATGTCTTGGTGAGGAAGTGTTTGAGCCCCTAGGTCCGTTTCTACGTGGCTTTGTTGGTGGTGGTGTTGCTGTTTAGTCTTTAAGTCGTATCTGACTCTTTTGTGACCTCATGGCTGTAGCCCGCCAGGCTCCTCTGTCCATGGGATTTCCCAAGCAAGAATACTGGAGGGGGGCACAATTTCCTCCTCCAAGGGATCTTCCCAATTCAGGAATCAAACCCGCATGTCTTGTGTCTTCTGCACTGGCAGGTGGATACTTTACCATGAGCAGACATGGGAAGCCCCTTATGTGGCCTAGCAGGGGTCAAAAGATTGCATGCACCAGACTGCCCTTCCCAACACAGCTCAACCCCAGTCTATCTATCATCATGGCCTCCCCATCCCAAATGACCTCCTTAGGAGAGGAAAGAAATGAGATTTCCTGAGGGATCTTCTCCTACCTTATCCTCACCCTCACTATCTCATATTCTAATCCAGGCACCCCGATGCCTGCTCTCCATCTGGAGATTGAATGATCAGTCAGGCTTGCTGTTCAGGGGATTCCTATATGGAGTTGGACACTGGAGCAGAATCTCAGAGTCCGGCAGACAAGCTAGACTGAAAGGTAGGTTCCAAGGATGGTAGCAGTTACACAAGGTTAGGAGCATTGAGATTCAGTCACCATTTGCTCCATTGGCAAAGTGGAGATATGCTTCAACTATGAGGACAGGCATAAGCCTACTTCTATGGCCAGTTCCCTAGTCAGTGCAAGGACCAGCCCTCCATCGTGGGAGGAGGACAGGGTAGGGGTGCCAGGGGGCTCTGCCAGGGCTTTGTTGAGGCATCAGACAAGTGACAGAAATAAAAACCCAATGTGAAACTCTATCATACTTGTTAGATTTGGTTACTGTGCATTCCCTTAGCCTGAAAGTATTACAAGCTAGGTAGCAGGTTTATGAAAATTATTTAGCTGGCTTATGAATTGATTTGACATTTGTTTTTACTCAGATATATGTGAGAAAATGAGGAAAAAACAGCAACAATGATTTTCTGTCATAAAGAAAATAAAAATCAGGGTCAGAAATGAATAGAGTATCTAAATTCAGTTTAATACTCAGAAGCAAAGATTGTGAGTTTTTAACCTAAATTAACTTATAATGAGCCCGTGAAAGTGGTGCTACCTGACCTTTGGATTCTGCGAGACTTTCCAGTATGTTTCTAACAGAGTCCTCCTCTTCTTAACTTCGTTTGAATAAGATTTATCATTTGCTAGCAAAAGAACACCAACCAACAAACTGAGACAATGGCATTTGCCTTGCGGGTTTCTAGTGAGGTTTGGGTTATTTGGGGGGAAGAAATTGGCATAGTTAGGCATTCCATAAATAGTGCCTGTTATTAGATAGGGTAAATCGATTATCTGAGATTTACCTGGTTTATCTTTTCACATTTCATCCTCCAACGAAAGAAAGGCAAAGGTTATCCTTTCACACTGGGATCACAGAAGGCATGATGGATCAAGGGAGAGGAAGGGGGCATCAACAGAGAAGCAAAATCAATGCTGGTGGTCAAAAGGTGACTGATGTTGAAACTCCATCACTCTGACATCCTAGTTATCTTGCCATGTTAACTCCAGAGGTAGATCTTTACCAACACATGGTGTCAAGCTGAGAGTTTACTTCTAAGAAACATATTGATTTCACAAAGGATTCTTTTTAACTTCATAAAAAAAGAAAGTTTCAGTAAATTTCCAAGAAAAATGTTAATCTTTGTTAAAGGCTTGAGTGATTAGCAATCTAATAATAAACAATCTAGTAATCAACATTTCAGAGGTAAGACTATCCCATAATATTTTTCAGCCAACCTTGTTGAAAATAACTGAACAGTATTTCTGATTATATTTCATTTTCTTCCATTGATTTAAATGATTAAAGGGTTAAACTATATTTTGCAAAAACACAAAATTCGAAATCAGATATCTAAACACAAAAAGAGCTATTAATATATAACCATATTATATTTAACTATATATGGGTCTTAGTGTATAATTAGGCTGATCAGAGTAATATGATTTAATTATGTATATTAAAATATAGTCCATTTAAATATGCTCATAAGAATCAGTTCCAACTGTCACCCTGAAAACTGTCTTTCCTGTTTGGGAAAAATGTGTCAAATAATACAGCCAACAGGGAAAAATAATGTCTGGTGAACCAAAGTACTGTAACAGACAAACGCTTTTTTGATCTCTGTCACACATTTTCATTATAGTCATGTAGACATTTGTGGTTTAATTGTGTTACAGCAAAAGCACCTTTATATTAAAAGGCTGAAGAGTAAATGTAGATGCGCTTTTAAATATTAACAGCTGAAGGATTTTTACTGAAAGTAGAATTGCATGACTGGCATCTATAGTTCCTTTAAAAAAAATCTTTCAAGGTCAAAAAAAGAAGTAAACAAAATATCTGGCTTTTTGGAAGATACACAAGCAATACACTAGAAGCGACTCACTACAGTTTACCTTTAATATCATTTCTAATCAGTAGAGGGCGCCCTCGTCTATACAAGACACGCATTATAAATGCAGTCTGTCCATGCAGCCAGTCACACGTCGTGCACCCGCATGCACACATTCTCTTACACACATCATCCAGATTAATAAAGCTGTCATTTTTCATTGTTTTCAAATCACCTTTAATATCAGTTGATTTTAAAGCTTGGGAAAGGAATGCATAGGCAGCACCCACTGGCAATATGTTAGAACATTTCTCTACCTAAAAATACTGATAGGTGTTTACAAGTTTCCTTCATTTCACTGTGACATTCCTCAGCTCTGATGTGCATTTGGCTGCTTTCCTGAATTCACACATCTCTGTTTGCTCATGTGTTTGTGCATTTTGCAGAAGTGTCACTAACCAAGCTTTGCAAACTAACTAACTAAATCTTCTAAGTGATGCTGCTGAGGCTGTGTCTTATTATGCCCTCCAAAACTTGGAGAGTCAGAAAAACAAAAAACCTGTCCAACTAGTGATGTTTGCTTTTGATAGAAGTCCCTGAGCCCAGCTATATTTTTCTCCCACTGAAAAATAGATGAAGACATTCTAACTGGGTTGACTTTTATTTAGGAGGTTTAATTTTTTTTTCTCTCCTTGGCCTGTAGGCTAGCTGATTCACTGATCCATAACGAAAATGCCAAAACTATGAAAACCCCACTGGGCAGAAATTTGTAACAGAAAGGGAATTTCTGGCAGGGTTGGAATAATCTCGGGCTGCATCCACAGGCCAGTTTTTGTGATATAGTTAAAAACTGGCTGTGCTGACAATGGAATCAACTGTTTAAACATCTTGCTGATTGTTGTCATGGCCCAAGAGTAGCTTAAAAGCATTGGTTTTCATGGACTGCTGGTGGAAAACTCTTATATCCAGCTGATCCTAGGTTATGACTCATATATTTTCTCAGCAGCCAGATCCAAGAATTCACTTACATGCTCTTAGACAGACAGAATAGAACCCGTTTCTCCTGCCTTGTTGAACCACCCAGGCTTTGAAACCTTTCCTGCTCATTCTTGCTTCCAAGTACAACTGATTGTTTCTCTCTCCTTTGTGACCCTACCAGGCTATAAACCTCTGTGATAATTTCACTTGCTGTTTGGGGTGTCTTATATTTCCACTGGCCACTCTAGCATGGAGTTTAAAAATGGGGGCATTTTGATAGTAATATGCTGTTTCATGCCCTCTACTCCAATCACTCTTGCCAAAGTCAAACCTGGGAAATGCTTTATCCCATCACTTAAATATTTCTGGTAGTTTCCAAAGATATCTGTCTCACATACTGATGAAAACAGTCAGATCTCTGATAATTAATGGATACTGTCACCCGTTCAGTTCAGGATTAGCAGAAACTCTACTATGTCAGGACTTCCCTGGTGGCTCAGACAGTAAGAAATTCACCTGCAATGCGGGAGACCCGAGGTTGATCCCTACGTTGGGAAGATCCCCTGGAGGAAGTAATGGCAACCACTCCAGTATTCTTGCTTGGAAAATCCCACGGATGGAGGAGCCTGGCAGGCTACAGTCCACAGGGTCGCAGAGTCAGACACGACTGAGCAACTTCACTTTCTTTCTTTCTTTTGTGCCAGAGATCTAAACCTTGCTTGGTTATTCAGATGCGCTGCCAGTGAAGCCCATACTTTGATCCTCTTCTCTCTAAAGCCTGTGTTGCTCCCTCAACTGATTACAAAACTGGAGTGGGAAGGAAGAAACATGACTAATCATAATTATCGCACCTCCCTGGCCTCTGTAGCTACGTAATAATCTCCTCGGGGAGAAACAAAGGTTCAGAGAGTTAGTAAGTGGCAGTCCCAGAATTCAAATCCAGGTCTTCTTAACTCTAAATTCTGTCCTTGTTTTGCCATTCCTATAATATGAGATAAGAAATTTATCCTTGCAAAGCAAGGATTCTTAGCTAGATGAGTATGCCTCTGCTTACAAAACATGAGATAAACTGTAATGACTTTATAGACTGAGATGAGGCCAATCTCAAGATATAATTCTAAACAAAGCCCAAGCTCTTTGTTTGGCATTCAAAGTCATTCATTCTTTATGACCACCGTCCCCTACTGCACACGCCTGTGTTCTGATGGATGTTTGTTTACTCAGTAAGGCACGCCAAGTCCTCGCTCTGGGCCTTGGCTCATGCTGGTCCTCTCAAATTCCCTTCATTCTAACTCCTCTTCAACCATTTGATTTTTCACTCATACTTCAGGATCTTGCTCTTAAAGAACTCCTCCATTTACCTTCAGCTTTCTTTGCTGTTCTTGAACAGCTGTTGTTATAAACTTCTTATTTTGCATTGATACATAGTCTCGTATTATTTGGGAATTTTGCAAATGCATATGCCATTTTCAGTTTCTCTGGTGGCTCAGTGGTGAAGAATCCACCTGCCAATGCATGAGACACGGGTTGGATCCCTGGATTGGGAAGATTCCCTGAAGAAGGGAATGGCAACCCACTCCAGTATTCTTGCCCGGGAAATCCCATGGGCAGAGGAGCTTGGCGGGCTACAGTCCATGTAGTCACAAAAGAGTCAGACATGACTTAGCAACTAAACAACAACAATGATGCCATTTTCACATGGCTGGATAGTAATTTCTTGAGATAAGCTGTCTTCACTATATATGGAGCTATTAAGTGACTTTAATGATATCAGATATAGGTAGCCCAATCTCATAATTTACAGATAGTTTTTATTGTATGACAGGCAAATGATCCTTCCTCACCTCAAAACTACTCAAGCTCTAGAAATCATCATATATCTTGAAATAATGTATCACATCCCTGCCATTTCCTTCTCCAAGCCATAAAAAACTAAAGGTGTTTTTTCTAAAAATTTGATCTTGGAATGGAAAAGAGGAGGATGAAGAGAAAATGTATAATACGTTTTTTTAGACTTTTTCTATTTTCAGAGAATGTTTTAATGATAAAATTTTGGTCTGTGGTAAGATTAAGTTCTCTCTTTTGAATCACCAAGACAGACAACATTAAGATTGGATTGTTTTCCACTAACAAAGGATACATACAATTCTACTGATTTGCCAGGGGATATTGACATCAAACATATACCTTTGATCATAGATAAATATCAGTCCATGAGTATAAGTCTTTAGTAAACTATAAATGTCAAAATATCTTGTAAAGTAGTATATAACTGATTCATCAGCCATAATAACAGCTCGATTTTAAGCTGTAAATATTTAAGCATCAGAACAACCTAGTTTCCCCTTGAAGTCATTTTAAATCTCTTTCTATAGCTTGGAGACACAATATAAATTATACTGTGGAAAAATCACAGAGAAGAGAATTTCTGATTCTAAGGGGGATGGTAAATAATTTCATGTCATATACCAAATCTGAGTGGTTGGCAGTGGCTGTCTAGATTCTAGAGCACTATGTTGAGAAGGATTCTGGGGGCTGGGACCAGGCTCTGCCATGTCATGATTGATTAGTAATGTCTGCCATAAGTGAAGAACCATAAGGGAAAGCACAGGTGCAATACAGCGCTTTCCCTTGCCTAAGAAGATTCCCTTATAGTCTCATCGCTGAGCTTTGTCCATTTCTAGTTCTTCTGTGGGGTCCAGGATCAGCTCTGTCTCATGAATGTTGACTTCCTAATGCCATAGGGGAGCATGAAGTAAACATGCGTGAAAACTTGACTGCTTTGGGATATGCTCATGCTGGAACATAATAGTAGTATATTATAGGCAGTGTTGTGGAAGTAAACCAGAGCTCCAACAGGGTGGAGCAAGGGATAGGGGATAACACATTTTCTAGTTTCCCTGCTGCAAACACTTCTACCATTGCTGATTTCCGGCTCTCAGTGTGAGGCCATTAAACTCAGAGTTGGTAAAGGATACATAGTCCAAGCTAGTATGAGGGGCCTACAGGACACTACTGATTGTAGGTGAACTTCTAGGGTTGAGAGTGTTGAGCAAATGCTTGGCCATAGAATGAAGATAGGCACAAAGATTTAAAGAAAGGCCAGGAGTCCATAGGTAGATGAGAAGTCTACAATTACGGAACAGTATCAGCTATACATTACAGCTCAGGCCAATATTTTAAAGTTATAGCAACAAAAGAATCAATTTCAATGCCACCATTCACAAAACTTTTGCAAAAAGAAATGCAAAAAGGCAAAACGGTTGTGTAAGGAGGCCTTACAGATAGCTAAGAAAAGAAAAGAAGTGAAAAGCAAAGGAGAAAAGGAAAGATATATCCATCTGAATGCAGAGTTTCAAAGAATACAAAGGAGACATAAGAAAGACTTCCTAAGTGATCAATGCAAAGAAATAAAGGAAAATAATGGAATGGGGAAACTAGAGATCTCTTCAAGAAAATTAGAGATACCAAGGGAACATTTCTTGCAAAGATAGGTACAATAAAGGCAGAAACGAGAATGGACCTAACAGAAGCAGAAGACATTAAGAAGAGGTGGTAAGAACACAGAAAAGAACAATACAAAAAAGATTTTAATGACTCACATAACCACAATGGTGTGATCACTCACCTAGAGCCAGACATCTCGGAATGCAAAGTCAAGTGGGCCTTAGGAAGCATCACTATGAACAAAGCTAGTGGAGGTGACAGAATTCCAGTTGGGCTATTTCAAATCCTGAAAGATGATGCTGTGAAAGTGCTGCACTCAGCATGTCAGAAAATTTGGAAAACTCAGCAGAGACCACAGGACTGGAAAAGGTCAGTTTTCGTTCCAATCCCAAAGAAAGGCAATACCAAAGAATGCTCAAACTACCACACAATTGCACTCATCTCACATGCTAGTAAAGTAATGCTCAAAATTCTCCAAGCCAGGCTTTAGCAATACATAAACCATGAACTTCCAGATGTTCAAGCTGGTTTTAGAAAAGGCAGGGGAACCAGAGATCAAACTGCCAACATCCATTTTATCATCGAAAAAGCAAGAGAGTTCCAGAAAAAATATCTATTTCTGCTTTATTGACTATGCCAAAGCCTTTGACTGTGTGTATCACCACAAACTGTGGAAAATTCTGAAATACATGGGAATACCAGACCACCTGACCTGCCTCTTGAGAAATCTGTATGCAGGTCAGGAAGTAACAGTTAGAACTGGATATGGAACAATAGACTGGTTCCAAATCAGGAAAGGAGTACATCAAGGCTGTATATTGTCACCCTGCTTGTTTAACTTATATGCAGAGTACATCATGAGAAACTCTGGGCTGGATGAAGCACAAGCTGGAATCAAGATTGCCGGGAGAAATATCAATAACCTCAGATATGCAGATGACACCACTCTTACAGCAGAAGGTGAAGAAGAACTAAAGAGCCTCTTTATAAAAGTGAGAGAGGAGAGTGAAAAAGTGGACTTAAAGCTCAACATTCAGAAAACTAAGATCATGGCATCTGGTCCCATCACTTCATGGCAAATAGATGGGGAAACAGTGGAAACAGTGACAGACTTTATTTTTGGGGGCTCCAAGATCACTGCAGATGGTGATTGTAGCCATGAAATTAAAAGACGCTTACTCCTTGGAAGGGAAGTTATGACCAACCTAGACAGCATATTAAAAAGCAGAGACATTCCTTTGCCAACAAAAGTCTATCTAGTCAAAGCTATGGTTTTTCCAGTAGTCATGTATGGATGTGAGAGTTGGACTGTGAAGAAAGCTGAGCGCCAAAGAATTGATGATTTTGAACTGTGGTGTTGGAGAAGACTCTGGAGAGTCCCTTGGCCTGCAAGGACATCAACCCTGAATATTCATTTGAAGGACTGATGCTGAAGCTGAAGCTCCAATAGTTTGGCCACCTGATGTGATGAGCCGACTCATTAGGAAAGACTCTGATGCTGGGAAAGATTGAAGGCAGGAGAAGAAGGGGATGACAGAGGATGAGATGGTTGGATGCCATCACTGACTCAATGGACATGAGTTTGAGCAAACTCCAGGAGATGGTGACAGACATGAAAGCCTGGAGAGGTGCAATCCGTGAGGTTACAAAGAGTCAGACACAACTGAGCAACTGAACAGCAACAGTTCACAAAACTACATTTTATCAGTACCTTGTCGATTGCCATGATGTTCAAATATTCCAGGGCCAAATGCTGAACAACACAGTGTATCAGTAAAGCATGTGGCTTCTGGAGCCAGACTCTATGGAATCCGAGCTTGAATCAGAGCTCTGCCACGTATTGACTCTCTAATCTTGAGAAAGTTACTTAACCTCTTTACTTCAACATCATTCTCTGTCAAAATAGGGATCTTAATAGTGCCTATGACTTGGGGGTCATACTTAAGATTGAATGAGTTAGTAACTGTAAAGTGCACAGAATAAAATCTAGTGCACTGAGAACACTGTTTAAGTGTTTATAAAACAAAGGTACATGAAATATAGATTTGAAACTTTTATTAAAATTTGTCAGTACATAATCATTATCGGTATATAATCTGCATTTGAACTCAGGAGAGAGCAATAGGATACTATGATAAAAATGCTCATTGAGGTAATTAACATCACATTTATAAGCATAATATTATCTGCTCTTTCTTATCATCTCAATCATTTGGAACAATAACTAGGAATACCATTTTTTAAAAATTCCATTTTATATTTACTTAGAACTTCATGGCAAATTAGTAACAAGGCCAGAATTTATCTTTTTATTCTTCCCAACAAACTCAATTTTAAATTGTGAGTTGGAACTTTTTTTTTAGGCCAAATACATTATTGAACTTGATACAATCAGAAGTTTACAGCTTTTAAACCTAGAATACCTTATGAATTTAACAAAGGACATTTTTCTGCTACGAAAGATCTATAAATCTTTCCATTTTCCAAACATAAACTCATGAAAAAAGATCTAGTAGAGACCAAGGTAATTATACCACCCTGGTTCTGTTTACCTCAGCACTAAATTTTTAAACTTCTAAGTCAACGTATATTCCACATATAGTCAACTTTTTAACTAAACAAGTTAAACTAGGAAAGAGAGAACCTCTCCTGCCAGTTCTGTTCAGTAGCATGTTAATCAGATTGCAGTAATAAGTATGAAACAATGCATGCAATTAGCAGTGGTTAATTTGAAACTACTTCATGTCAGTTTCTTTCAGAGCAATACGTTAGTAGAGTAATTATTTATTACCCTGAGGACATGATCAATGATCTCCCTCCATAATAACGTCTGCAAGAGAGTAGCATTCTCATGTGCATAAAAGGAAGCTATAGAAACTGACATTTTTTTCAGCTAAATAAAAGCAGAAAATTGTTTCTAAGCTATTTCCAGCTATTTCATTAATAGTAGTAGATAAGCAAACTATTCATTACACTTCAGTATTGTTACGGTTACATAACACTGAGGGGAAAAACAGTACTACTGATTTAAATCCACAAAGTCCGTCTTTATTGAGAAAGGGAAAATGACCTGTTTCTAAATGTCATTACAGTCATTAATGGGTATGTGCTAGGTCCTTCCACACACACAATAATTCACTAATCCCTTGGCCGGAGCTTGGAGATGAAATTTATGGGGAGCCCTGAGTGATAACACATGGTCTACACAGCAGAGCCATGGTTGTCCAAAGGCAAGGAAGAGACGCCAGGTTAGCCAGCTGGCTTCAATTAGATGATGTGCTTTGAGTAATTGTGAAGGTTGTCTTAGAGCTACCATCTTGGCTTTCCGAATTCACTATATATTGGACAAGAAATCCTTTACATCTTCATATCCAATTAATTTACCTTATTATATACAATATCTTTCACTCTGAGAGGGACCAGAAAAAACTCAACCTTTGGAAATCTGCAGTTAGTCGAGACAGTGGAGGGGAGGGAAATACAGAATGGAGTAGGCTGGAAGGAACAATACCACAGGTTGGACCAAGCAGAATTAGTGAGAATGACGCACAGGCCTGAGATGGGGGCTCCATGCTGCAGAATTCCAGAAGGCTCCATTCATCTGGAGAGTGGCACTCTCAGGAGTCGGGCAGTTGACAGCCTACACAGCTATGCATAAAGAACCCAGCCTTAAATGACAATCTAGGGTAGAGAAACACTTTATTTAAAACAGGTACATACATTCACCATGACATCTAAGGAAGATACCAACATCAAAATCCAGTTCAGGTGGGGCCAAAAAAGAGACAAGGACAGGTTTTGAAATTCAGGTGAGGCAAGGGTCTAAAAAAAATATTCAGCTGATCTCAGGAATTGGCCATTAAGGGGAGACCTCATAGCTTCAATAAGGTCAAAGATAAAACTAAACTAATACCATTACCAGTTATGCACCTTATATTCAGAAAGTCAGTGTAGTATAATGTGTAGAAGAAAACAACTACTTTTCAAATGTACAAAATAAAATAATTTTTGATAAAATAAAAATATTTTACTTTAAAGGGCATTGAAATTTCACATGAGAATTGTGTAGGCAGTGAATTTCTGTTTTAACTGTCCAGCACTTTTTACATTTTTGGGAACAGTATTCCCTTCTTATCAGAACTATTCTTCCAGATTTTAATTCTGCTGTGTGTGTGTGTGTCTGTATGTGCATGATCACTTGTGTCCAGCTCTTTGTTTGTGACCGTTTGAACTGCAGCCCACCAGACTCCTCTGTCCGTGGGATTCTCCAGGCAAGAATACTAGAGTAGATTGCCATTTCCTCCTCCTGGGGATCTTCGCGACCCAGGGATGGAACCTGCCTCTCTGGTGTCTCCTGAATTGCAGGCGGGTTCTTCCTGAACCACCCACTGGATACTGTTTTACTCATTTCCTGCTTCTGTCTTAAAAACTTGATACTGCTGCTCCACCTGCCAGGAGGTGGGCTGGATGGAGAAGATGAAGACTCAGGCTACTGAACCATATTTTATCACTCTGTGGGATCTTTACCTGCTCTGTTAGGGCAATTTGAATTCTTTTGTGTAATGTTTTGCATTCAAATAAGGAAAGACAGTAGCATCTAATGTGGAACCCATGAGATGTGAAACTAAGAGCTGTCAGCAGCCTTGTTCCCTACTATTTGGAGGTAGTCCATGGTAGGGCAAAACAGAATTTGCACACACACAGCAGAGAAGGTCCTGATGGCATTCAAGTCTCTGCTTTTATTGTCCCTGAGATCAGAACAAGCTGAATCCTTGCCTGTCCTGCAGTATATTTAATCAACCCTCCATTGTCATTATAGACTCCAGTTTTCTTCCAATGAATCCCCTTCTTACCTTAAGCTTTAGTTTGAACTAAGTCTCCAACTAAAGTAGAATACAATGTACTTTGCTTAGCACCAAACACACACTACATTTAAAAAAAGAAAAAGGAAAAGGAAAAAGGCAACACATTGAACATAAAATCCTACTGAGTTTGTAGCTTACAACTCTTTACAGATGAGTACTTAATTGCCTTTTAATTGTTTCAGTTTATATTAGTTGTGTCTTACTAAAAAAAGGCAAGGAACTGCTTGACTCTTTGAGGTAAGATAACATATAGTGTACATACCAGCATCTCTAACAACATCTACTATGGTTCCAGGTTAAAAACAGTAACCCCAAAAGTATTTACTGTTAATTAATCAAATAATTCACTTTTTGACTATTCACCTTTAATTTTTTCAGCACTGTGGATTACTACTTAGTGCACTAAACATAATGACTTCCTAATAGTGTGTCATGAATCACAAGATTTCAGGTAACTCTGGGGGGCCATTACAACTTTTTCCATCAGATTGGGCACAATATGGGTATCATTTCATGTGTTACAATTTTGGCAAGAATGATTTCATTTCAGGAAGACTTGATGCATATAAGTGGAATTTTAGGCATATTCTCAATTTATCTACCAACCAATCAACTTAGTAAAACCCAGAGTAACAGTCAAATCCCAGACATCTAAGTAGAAAAGCCCTGAGAATCAAGTGGTTGAGATCTTTTAGACATCTTGTCTAGCAAATGGGATAAGTACAGTTAGCAGCAATAGAGAAACATTTCCTATTTGATTTTATTAACTGATTGATATGAATTAATGCATTAGGATATTTGATTGTGTCATAAAATGTGTATATGAGCATCATGATTCAATTTAATGTACCTATTACTGGTTGATGTGCCATTATATTAGGCTAAATTAAAAGAATATTATGGAAAAAATTACAATTAAAGACTCAAAATTGATTGCATTCATAACTTAAAAGAAGATACTCTGTTCCATTAATATTTTGAATAACTGTAATAATATATCAGAAAACAGTGTGGGAAACTCAGGAGGGAGACAAAGTAAAGCAAAGATAAATAGATAAAAGAGTGAAAAACAAAGCTGACTTTCTATGTTAAAGTCAATATTTTCTCTTTAGTCCTAGTTTTTAAGAACTGAAAGAGCAAGAAAAGCCACAGAGTTAACAGCTTATCTCAGCAAGTAAGTTTTAGGTCATATTGTCATAAAAGAGATTATTTACCTTCTTTCATCTTCTACATTACAAAACAAAATATTTCCAAATATGGCATTTTAATTTTTTTAAATGATGTTTTCATAGATATTAAGGTGACACTTTAAAAAAGCATGTCAATTCTCATAATGCAAATATGTTTTCCAAATGATGGTGAACCATCTCAGTTTGGCCAAGATAGAGAGGTTTCTGAGGCATGGGACAGTCCCCCTGGCAAACTGGGATGTTTGGACATCTTCTATGTGTAAATTATTTGGCTTTTGATGTAAATTTAAGTATCCAGAAGCTGATTTGGAAAATGCGGTGATTTGCTTCTGAAGACTTAAGTGTAGTTCTCTCTCATCATAAGTAGATGAAAGATGATTATAAGTCAGTGAAGGCTGACTCAACAGAGGGGTATGGCACCGATATAATAGAGTTTTTCTAATAACCCTTGTTTCCCTTACTTCTGAGAGACCAGAGAAGGATTTATGATCAGAAAATGTCCTACCCTTCTTGCCAGGAGTGTGGTCCAAGGACCAAGAGCATCAGCATCACCGGGGACCTTGTTAGAAGTTCTCCATCCCAAAGCTAAATCCAGATACACTGCATCAGAATCTGTATTATTAACAAAGTCCCAGGTGATTCATTCCTATGGACACTAGAAATTGAATAGCCATGCTTTAAAGTCTTTTGCAAGGATTTTCTAAATGCACTCCAGTTTTTCTATATAAAAGTTGTAAGGCAGATTTGTCAGTATAACCCAGGTCAGTTTTTCCCTATGGTCAGTTTCCTTCTGAATCCCCGTCTGGTCCACTACAAAGCTAACACATCCTCATTAGCTCAATTGCAATTCATTTTGAATTTGTAATCAATGACCTGGGTTATATCAACAAGTCTACCTTACAACTTTTGCCCTACATTTGAACAACAGTTCTCTATGCAACAGGGCATACTTAACCAATTTTAAAAAATCAGTTCTTTAACATGTAACAGATTAATTTTTCATAAAATAATGGATGCTATCTGTATATTAAAATAGGCCTGTCTCATGCATGCTCAGTTACTAGCGACTCTTACCTACCCCATAGACTGTAGCCGGCCAGACTCCTCTGTCCATGGAATTTCCCACGCAAGAATATTGGAGTGGGTTGCCATTTCCTCCTGCAGGAGATCTTCCTGACCCAGGGATCAAACCTGTGTCTCCTGTGTCTTCTGCATTACGGGAAGATTCATTACCACTGCGTCATTGGGGAAGCCCCAGGCCTGTCTCACAGGAACTTTACTGGGAAACATTTTGGTCGTAGGCAATTCAATAAGTGAAAGAAAAAAAAGGTGTGTGGGATTAGAGGACATCTACACAACTTTCCCTCAGCCTGATTTTGTTCAGTTTTATTGAACATTCTGGTAAACATTTGTCTAATTAGTTCACCTCATGTTCCATATGTTCTATTGATGTTAAACTGCAAAGTGGTAGTGAAAGTGGAAGTGAAGGTCCCTCAGTTGTGTCCAACTCTTTGGGACCCCATGGACTAAACAGTCCATGTGTAATTCTTAGAACCTGCCACATTCTTTTAGATCTCCTCGCTCTGTCATTTTATTCTGCTTGGAAATCCTCTCCCTGCCATGCTTAACCTCCCAACTGCTGTCTGACTCATGCTCATCCTCCAAATATCACTTTAAATACTATGCCCCACTCTTTTAAAATATTTTTCTCTCAGTCTATATTGTTTTGTTGTCCAGTCTACTAGAATATGAAGAGGGAATCTCCAAGTTGTTAGTCAATCAATTTCTGATCATTCATTTTCACAACTTCAGGAAATTTCACTTTTAGTTTTTTATTTCTTTATAATTTTATGTATTTTTTTATTTTGGCTGTGTTGGGTCTTCATGACTGTGCCAACTTTCTCTAGTGACAGCAAGCAAGGGCTACTGTTTAGTTGCAGTGCACAGGCTTCTCATTGCAGTGACTTCTCTTGTTGAGGAGCACGGGCTCTAGGGCTCGTAGGCTTCAGTAGTTGTGGCACACAGGCTCTAGAGCACAGGCTCAATAATTGTGGTGAACAGCCTTGTTGCTCCACTGAAAATGGGATCTTCCCGGACCAGGGATTGAACCCGTGTCTCCTACGTTGTTAGGTGGACTCTTCACCACTGAGCCACCAGGGAAGCCTGGAATTTCCCTTTTAATGTCACTTTTACGAGAAGCAGCATATGACCTACTACGTGAGCTTTGGAAGAGGGACGTCATCAAGAAAAGTCACTAAAGGCTAGAAGGCCTTACCTCTGCAGGAAGTAAGTAGCAAAGGGAAGAACACATCCTGACTTCTTTCATACCATACTGGTTCTGTTCTTTGTTTGTAGGTTACAGAACAATTAAAATGAAAATTTTAGCTCCAAGTGATCCAAAGGGGATGGATTAGTACCCATCACTCTGACTATTCAGACACTAATTCTCTAAGACTTATCTATCCACAAAGTGAAACTGGAATTGGAGGGTTAAAGTTCTCACACATCCCTAAATGGCAATTTGTTTTATACTAAAAGGCTAGTATTACAGCAGCTGTATTAATTATCAAGCATACTGAAGTTTAAATATTACTCTGTTTTCATTTTGATTGGCAAAGGGGGGTATGGGTGGGAGTTCTTTCCATTTTAGCAACCAGGAAAGACCAAGGTGACTTTGGTGAGGAAGTTGCCTTGTGATACTATCATTATCAGTAATTAGCCACAGTTAGTAATCTTCTATTAATCAAATCCACATCTGGAAAGACTTTCACTAATTCTGTGAGATGAACAGTGTTGTTTGCAAAATTTAAAGCATGGGAGGTACCATGGCATAACTTTGAAAGCCAACATAAAGAAATAAAGAGAAAACCTGATCATTAAGGCTTAGACAATTTTATTTAATTAAACCCATTCTCTATAAATATATATTTATAAACCTGCTCTCTATAAAATTATATTTATATATACATGTAACAGAATGATTAAAATGATTCCCTATGACAAAACTGGAAGCTCCAAAATAAAAATTGTAAGTTATTTTGTATCTATTTTTTCTCATATGCTAGCGAACAATGGCACCCCACTCCAGTACTCTTGCCTGGAAAATCCCATGGATGGAGGAGCCTGGTAGGCTGCAGTCCATGGAGTCGCTAAGAGTAGGACACAACTGAGTGAATTCACTTTCACTTTTCCCTTTCATGCATTGGAGAAGGAAATGGCAACCCACTCCAGTGTTCTTGCCTGGAGAATCCCAGGGACAGAGGAGCCTGGTGGGCTGCTGTCTATGGGGTCGCACAGAGTCGGACACGACTGAAGCGACTTAGCAGCAGCAGCAGCAGCAAACAAGATGCTATAGTAAATGCCCAAGTATAGTGTAAATAAACAGGCAAAGATGAAAATTTCAGTTTCAGGGCCTGTGAGTATAAATCACGGGCATTTCTAGGAAAGGGGAAAATGTCCAAATTCTGAGGGAGAGTGAAAGGGTGAAGAAGTTATGTTATTATTACTGACCTAGGAAAGCTCAGATAAAACATCTTGTAAAGAAGAAGCTGGGTAGTCTCTATTCCCCAGTGTGTGTATCTGTTAGTCGCTATCATGTCAACCCCTGTCAGGCTCCTCTGTCCACGGGATTCTCCAGGCAAGAATACTGGAGTGGGTTGCCATGCCCTTCTCCAGGGGAGCTTCCCAACCCAGGGACTGAACCCAGGTCTCCTGCATTGCAGGCGGATTCTTCAACATCTGAGCCACCAGGGAAACCCCTATTCCCCAGTGCCCTCAGTCAAATATCCTGGAGATACAGGCACTTCTGTAGGGACACATTAGAGGCCAGAAGATATAGAATTCTTCACAGATAATGAGAGAGAGATGAGAAAATGACAGCAGACTCTTCAGCTTGAAAGAGACGGTCATTCAGTCGCTAAGTCGTGTCCAATTCTTGCAACCCCATGGACTGGAGCCCACCAGGCTCCTTTGTGCATTGGGTTTTACCAGGCAAGAATACTGGAGTGGGTTGCCATTTCTTTCTCCAGGCTAAAGAGACTAAGACTGACTTAAAAAGAAAAAGATTCCAAGAGGTAGCAATTCATTTTAAAAAGTTTAGGATTAGAAATAATCACTTTCAAACATGGATCTCTTTCATCCCCTGGAATAAATCTGGACTTTTGACTCACTGAGTTTCTTTTTGAGGTATAATTGACATATAATATTATATTAGTTTCACATGTACAATGTAATATTTGATATTTTTACATATTGCAAAATTATCACCATAAGTCAAGTTAACATCTGTCAATATACATAGTTATATAAATTTTTTTTTCTTGTGATGAAGATTTTTAAGATTTACTCTCTTAGCAACTTCCAAATATGTATGACACTATTATTAACTATTGTGGCTTAGCTGGTAAAGAGTCCGCTTGCAGTGTGGGAGACCTGGGTTCGATCCCTAGGTTGGGAAGATTCCCTGGAGAAGGGAACGGCTATCCACTCTAGTATTCTGACCTGGAGAATTCCATGGACTGTATAGTCCATGGGGTCTCAAAGAGTCGGACACGACTGAGCGACTTTCACTTTCACCTTGCTTGCTTTCATTATTAACTATAGGGGCTTCCAAGGTGGCACAGTGGTAAAGAATCCACCTGCCAATGCAGGAGATATGAGTTTGACCACCGGGTGGGAAAGATCCCATGGAGTAGGAACTATTAATCCACTCCAGTATACTTGCATGGAAAATTCCATAGGGAGAGGAGCCTAGTGAGCTACAGTCCATGCGGTTGCAAAGAGTTGGACATGGCTGAGCCACTGAGTAAACACACACTCATTATTAACTATAGTCATCATTTTTTACATTGCCTCCTCATTTATTTTACAACTGGAAGTTTGTATCTTTTGAGCATCTTCACCCATTTCACCCACCCCCAATCACCCAGCTTTGGTGAACACCAGTCTCTTCTCTGCACCCAAAGGTTGGTTTGTTGTTGTTTAAATTCCACATATAATCAAGATAATATGGCATTTGTCTTTCTCTGTCTGACTTACTTCACTAAACATGTCCTCAAGTTGCAACCACATTGTGGCAAATGGCAAGGTTTCATTCCTTTTTATGGCTGAATAGTATTTCAGTGAATACACACTCATCATATTTATCCACTCTTCCACTTGTGGACACTTCAATTATTTCCATATCTTGGCTATTGTAAATAATGATACAATGGACATGAGGAGGGGGCAAATTATTTTTGAATTAATGCTTTCATTTTCTTCAGATAAATACCAAGAGGTGGATCTGGTGTATCATACAGTAGTTCTGTTTTTAATTTTTTGAGGAACCTCCATAATGTTTTTCATAGTGGCTGCACTGATTTACATTTCCACTAACAGTGTTGCAATGGTTCCCTTTGCTCCATATCCTCATCAACATGTGTTATTTCTTCTCTTTTTGATAACAGCCATTCTAACACCTAGGTATGAGGTGGTTTTGATTTGCATTTGCCTCCTGATTAGTGATGTTGACCTTCTTCTCATGTACCTGTTAACCAACTATGCTTTCTTTGGAAAAACAATGACTCACCATAATATCAGCCAAATACACTACCTCAGGCTTTAATTATACTATATTAGCTGCTGATCCTTTCCCTACTTTCTTCAATTTAAGTCTGAATTTGGCAATAAGCAGTTCATGATCTGAGCCACAGTCTGCTCCCGGTCTTGTTTTTGCTGACTGTATAGAGCTTCTCCATCTTTGGCTGCAAAGAATATAATCAATCTGATTTCGATGTTGACCATCTGGTGATGTCCACGTGTAGAGTCTTCTCTTGTGTTGTTGGAATAGGGTGTTTGCTATTACCAGTGCATTCTCATGGCAAAACTCTATTAGCCTTTGCCCTGCTTCATTCTGTACTCCAAGGCCAAACTTGCCTGTTACGCCAGGTGTTTCTTGACTTCCTACTTTTGCATTCCAGTCCCCTATAATGAAAAGAACATCTTTTGGGGGTGTTAGTTCTAGAAGGTCTTGTAGGTCTTCATAGAACCGTTCAACTTCAGCTTCTTCAGCGTTACTGGTCGGGGCATAGACTTGGATTACCGTGATATTGAATGGTTTGCCTTGGAAATGAACAGAGAGCATTCTGTCATTTTTGAGATCGCATCCAAGTACTGCATTTTGGACTCTTTTGTTGACCATGATGGCTACTCCATTTCTTCTAAGGGATTCTTGCCCACAGTAGTAGATATAATGGTCATCTGAGTTAAATTCACCCATTCCAGTCCATTTTAGTTCACTGATTCCTAGAATGTCGACGTTCACTCTTGCCATCTCCTGTTTGACCACTTCCAATTTGCCTTGATTTATGGACCTAACATCCAGGTTCCTATGCAATATTGATCTTTACAATAAACTGTGGAAAATTCTGAAAGAGATGGGAATACCAGACCACCTGACCTGTCTCTTGAGAAACCTGTATGCAGGTCAGGAAGCAACAGTTAGAACTGGACATGGAACAATGGACTGGTTCCAAATAGGAAAAGGAGTATGTCAAGGCTGTATATTGTCACCCTGCTTATTTAACTTATATGCAGAGTACATCATGAGAAATGCTGGGCTGGAAGAAACACAAGCTGGAACCAAGATTGCTGGGAGAAATATCAATAACCTCAGATATGCAGATGACACCACCCTTATGGCAGAAAGTGAATAAGAACTAAAGAGCCTCTTGATGAATGTGAAAGAGGAGAGGGAAAAAGTTGGCTTAAAGCTCAACGTTCAGAAAACTAAGATCATGGCTTCTGGTCCCATCACTTCATGGGAAATAGATGGGGAAACAGTGGAAACAGTGTCAGACTTTATTTTTGGGGGCTCCAGAATCACTGCTGATGGTGATTGCAGCCATGAAATTAAAAGACGCTTACTCCTTGGAAGGAAGGTTATGGCCAACCTAGATAGCGTATTTAAAAGCAGAGACATTACTTTGCCAACAAAAGTCCGTCTAGTCAAGGCTATGGTTTTTCCAGTGGTCATGTATGGATGTGAGAGTTGGACGGTGAAGAAGGCTGAGCACCGAAGAATTGATGCTTTTGAACTGTGGTGTTGGAGAAGACTCTTGAGAGTCCCTTGGACTGCAAGGAGATCCAATCAATCCATTCTAAAAGAGATCAATCCTGGGTGTTCATTGGAAGGTCTGATGTTGAAGCTGAAACTCCAATACTTTGGCCACCTCATGCGAAGGGTTGACTTGTTGGAAAAGACCCTAATGCTGGGTAGGAGTGGGGGCGGGAGGAGAAGGGGGCAACAGAGGATGAGATGGTTGGATGGCATCACTGACTCGATGGACATGGGTTTGGGTAGACTCTGGGAGTTGGTGATGGATAGAGAGGCCTGGCGTGCTACAGTTCATGGGGTCGCAAAGAGTCGGACACGACTGAGCGATTGAACTGAACTGAACTGAGCTACTGATCCAAATCTCTCCAAAAAACTACACCGGGACCTATATTTAGCACAGCACCTACTATCCGTATGCTTCTATTCTAGATAAAGTGGAAAGAATATCAGACTTAACTCAATTGACCTGGATAAAAATCTTAAGCCTACCATTTTCTAATAAAGGAACTATGGGTGATGAATTAAACTTCACTAAGTCTTGTTTTTCTCCTCTGGGTCTTCTGCAAAGATCAAGTCATTTCATGCTTTTTAGGTGGTGTTAGTGGGAAAAAAAAAACCTGCCTTGACCTGGAGGAGGGCAATCCACTCCAGTATTCTTGCCTGGAGAATCCCATGGACAGGGGAATGGCAGGCTACATACATCTACTTCACTCAAAAATTCGATAGGGTTTTAAAAAAATCAACCTGGGGAAATCTTTGGCAGTCCAGTGGTTAGGATGCCATGCTTTCACTGCCAAGGGCATGGGTTCAATCCATGGTTGGAGAACTAAGAGCCTCCAAACCAAGCAGTACAGCAAAAAAAAAAAAAAAAGAAAAGAAAATCAACCTGGTTTCCTAGCCAATTGATATCATTGTAAGTCATTCCATCCCTGGTACTAAAATATCTATAATGGTTTCAAATAATTTCATGTAGTAAAAATACACAGTAAGATGCACAATATCTTTCCAGAGCAGCCTTCATTATGTGCCACACTTGGCAATAAAGAACGCATCTCCTCCCATATTCCTGTGGTTGGCAAACACGGTTCCTGAGTGGTCCACTAACAGCAAACTCTTACTCCCAATCTCACTATCTGTAATTTGTGCCTTCATCTCATCCGTTTAGCTAAGCACCCCAGTATTTTCTTGGCATCATCTACTCTTCACTCAAAAATTCCTTTACCTCACTCTCATGCCTTGGCATAATACAAAGATTCCTTAACATACCACCACCCCCAATCACTCCCATTATTGCCTCAATTTATTTTGTCAACAAATACTTATTAAGACCTGACCAGGTAACGCTTTAAGGACTAGGGATACAGTTGTGAACAAAACAACAAAGATCCCTGTCCTTATAAGAGGTTATAGTCTCTGGAGGAAGAGGGGAGAGAGACAACAATCAATAACCAAAAAAATAAGCAAACTAATGAATATATTGGATCATAAAAGTGATGGAAAAAACATAATAGGTGAAGAGAATCAGGAGTACCAAATTTGATGGTGTGAAGAGAAAGCAGAGTGGCCAGGATAGGCTTCACTGAGATGCTGAGTCCTGCGCAAAGCTTTGAAACCATGAGGAAGAAGATAATATAGTTATTTGGAGTGAGTGTTTTCCCAGTTAAGTATAATGTGGAATACGATGAAGGGAGACTGGGCAAGGTAATTGGGAGTACATATAAAGGAACAATTTTAGTGATTTGCCCATAAATATTAACTAGATAAAGAGGGAAGTAAATACATAAAAGAGTGAGAAATAATAACAAGTTGGTAAAACAATTAATTGTGGTTCACATTGGAAATGAAAGACTGTAGAAGTTGGAATTCTTTAAGATGAAGACTGGAAATACAGGAGTGGCGATCAGAAAGTGATATGCTAAAAACCGAGATATAAGAGTAGGTGGGTACATTTCTTGGGACTGAGAGGATTTAGGATATAACCATGTGCAAAAGTCCTAAGGAGAGGGCATGCCCAGATTGTTCAAGAAAAACCAGAAGCTGAAAGGAACTTAAGAGAGGAAATAAAATCTTTAAGGAAGAAGTGGCTAGCATAGTGGCTCTCTGGGTTTAGATTAATAATTAGTAATTTATGGCTTGCTTTTTCTGAGTGAGGAACAAGACAAATTGGGTCCAGACTTCTCAAAGAGTCTCTTCTCTATATCTAAATATTTGCCTATACTCTTTTTTTTTCTCTTACTCTTCCCTTCCCTTACTAACTCTAACTGAAGCCTGGCTCTCTCCAGAAGACATTTCTTGCATCAGAGTGTTCTTTCCATCACCCTGCCTCACTATGGCCATGGTGATGTGGTATATGTCCTCTTTGCTCCTAGTGGCTAGTTCCAAACTACTGTCTATTAATAAAGACTATTTAAAGTCAAATAAAGTCTATTAAAACTCACTGGCTACATCAAGCTTACATCACACACATATGCTGTGTGAAAGACATTGCCAAGAGAATGAAAAACCAAGCCAGAGTTAAAGAATATATACATACTAATAGCCACTATATACAACATATATACAGAACTCTTAAAACTCAATAAGAAAAATAACCCAATAAAAATAAGCTAACCATCTGAACATATACGTGATAAAAGAAAATATACAAGTATCCCATAAGCACACACAAAGAGACTCAATATCAGTAGACATCAAGAAATGAAAAATGCAAACTACAATGAAATAACACAGCATACCTTAGAATGGCTAAAATTTAAGATGTTAACTATATTGAGTATCTGCAAGGATGGGGAGAATTCAGACTTTCTTACTTTACTGCTGGGGATACAAAACGGTGCAGTCGCTTTAGAAATAGTTTAGCAGTTTCTTATAAAGTTAACCATACATGTATCATGTTACCCATTAATCCTATTTCTAGGTATTTACCCAAGAGAAATGAAAACATGTCTCAACGAAGACTAATGCTCATAACAGCTTTATTCAAAGTGAAAGTGAAGTCGCTCAGTCGTGTCCGACTCCTTGCGATCCCATGGACTGTAGCCCACCAGGCTCCTCTGTCTGTGGGATTTTCCAGGCAAGAGTATCGGAGTGGGTTGCCATTTCCTTTTCCAGGGGATCTTCCCCACCCAGGGATCGAATCCGCAGTGCAGGCAGACGCTTTACCTTCTGAGCCACCAGGGGTAGCCCCCACATGGAAACAATCCAAATGTCTAATAGGTGAGTGGATAAACAAATTGTGGTATATAACATAATGGAACCTTACTAAGCAATAAAAATGAATGAACTAATAATACACACAACAACATGGATGAATCTCAAAAACAGGCAAAATGCAATAATGCAAACACAAAAGAGTGTATATCATGTGTTTCATTCATATGAACCCCTAGAAAAGACAAATCTAATCTACAATGACAGAAAACAGATCTGCAATTGCCCATGGCTGGGAATTGGGCATATTACTTGGGCAGGTGGACAGAGGAACATTTCAAGCCATTGTGTCTTTTCTTTGATTCCCTTCTCTTTATATTTTGTGTATCTACTGTAGGTTTTTGCTTTGTTGTTATCATGAGGCTTACATAAAACATGTTATATAGTAGTTTATTTTAAGCTGTTAACAATTTAAATTTGATCACATATAAAACACTACTTTTTTCCTTCCCTCCTCTTCATATTTTATGTTTTGGATGTCACAATTTGCCTCTTTTAATATAGTGTATACATTAACAAATTGTAGTTATTCTTAATACTTTATTATACTAGAGTATACTAGAGTGATTAACACACCACAGTATTCTAAATTTGATCATGTAATTATTTTTACTGCTGTGTTTCATATTTTCATATGTTTTAATATTACTAATTATCATCTTTTATTTCAGCTTGAGGAATTCCTTTCAGCACTTCTTGTAAGGAAGATCCAATGGTGATGAATCCCCTTAGCTTTTGTTTGGAAAAGTTTTTATCTCTTTCAACTCTGAAGGACAGCTTTGCTGGGTAAAGTGCTCTTGGCTGCAAGTTGTTTTGTTTTTTTTTTTTAATCTTTCAGCATTTTGAAGATATTACTCCACTCTCTCTTGGCCTGCAAGATCCTTGCTGACAAATCTGCTCATAATCATATGGGAGTTCCCTAATATGAAAGAAATTTTATTTTCTCTGTTGCTTTAAAGTTTTTTCTATCTTTGATTTTAGAGTTTTATCATAATGTATCTTGAAGAAGATCACTTTGGGTGAATTTGTGGGTGGATCTATGAACTTCATAAACTTGTATATGAAATGTCTTTCCATATTTGGGAGATTCTCAGCCATTATTTCTTTAAATAAGCTTTCTGCCCTTTCTCCCTCTCTTCTTCTGGGACTCCAAAACTACACCAATTACTTCTCTTAATGTATCTCATAGTTCATTTAGGCTAACTTCACCCTTGTTTCATTCTTTTTTGTTGCTGTTTTCTGACTGGATAATGCCAAATGGTCTATCTTCTACCTCACAAATTCTTTCTTCTGCTTGAACCAATCTGATATTGATGCTTTCTATTTCATTTTTCATTTTATTGTTTTCTTCAGCTCTGGAACTTCTGTTAGGTTCTTTTTATTATTATTATTATTTCTATCTCTTTCTTAAACTTCTCATTTTGTTCAGATATTATATTCCTGCTTTTGTTGAACTGTCCTTCTGTATTTTAGTGTAGTTCATTGAGCTCAGTAAAACAATCATTTTGAATTCTTGGTTGGGAAAATTGCAGATTTCCATTTCTTTGGGGTTAGTGACTAGAAAATTATTGTGTTCATTATGTGATGCTATGTTTCCTTAACTTTTCAAGTTCTTCAAAGCCTTGCATTGCTGTCTTTACATCTGAAAAAGTCATTATCTCTTTCAGTCTTTACTGTCTTTGGAAGAGAAATATCTGCTGTCAGCCTTACTGAGGATTCTGAATCTTTCTCACATCTTTTCCACGGATATGCATACTCTACACTTGTTCTCTTGTGAGCAGGATTTCATAAGATTATGTGTGAAGCCAAGACAAATGTTGACAGCTTCTCTTTGGCTTTCCCTAGAGTGGTGTGCTGAGTGCTCGGTTTGTGTGTTTTCCGGAGAGCTGGGTTGGCTTCCTGCACATGCTTATTAGCTATCTGCAAAGGTCTGCTCTTTCCATCCTCAGGGACATGCACGGAGAGCAGCCACGAGGTGCGGGATGTGTGGGTGAGGCACATGAAGTACTGGGGTGCCTGTGGGACAGCTGATGAGATCTTCAGGCAGTGCATCTGCTGGTGTGTGAGCAGGCTTCTTCCTGGGGGTCTTTGAAGGAATCAGTAGTGTCCACTTCCCCTTGATGTGTTTCACTCAGAGCCCTAACTGCTGTTCTCCCAGCCACTCATTGCTACCCAGTCATACAGCTCACAGCTCAGGACTCTGGATGGTGTGAGAAAAAAAAAGGGACTCTTTGGCAGAGTCTTGCATCAGCAAACCAGGCATTCTCACTTCTCCCTGTCAGAGAAATCATGGTCCATGCAGGTCTCTCTTGGCACTGAGCTGTGCCATCTTGGGGAATGAGTGATGTGTGTAATGCAACCCTATTCTTCTTATCTTCTTCAATGAATCTAATCTCAGACAGTTTTTGTTCCAATAGTGCATTTTAACATCTCCACTGGACTCCTGGACTTCCATGAAAGACCTCTTCTATATGGGTGGCTGTCAAAATCACTATTCTTTGCAGGAAAGATGGTAGAAGATGATTTAACCATGTTGATAATATCACAAACCATATATTTTCTATATTTTAATGGTGATGAGGGTTATATGGGTATATAAAGAAGTTGAGCTCATTAAAATGTACATTTGAAGTATATATATCTTATTGTAATTATACCACAATGAAATTGATTAGAAAAATTCCTCAATGGTTTTATTAATTAGACTGATGCTTACAAAAGACTAAATGCTTATCTTAAACTTGAGCCAAAAGGAATTTATTGGTTTGTATGACCAGATATATAAGTCATAGAACCAAACTATAAGAAAAGCAGAAGGGAAGCCAGTCTCAAATAAAAGAAGAACCAGAGTTGGCAAAGCTCTTCACGTCTCCTTTCAGGAGTATCTCTATTTTCTGTCCGGGGTTTCCCAAGCTGGCATAAACAATGCAGCTGATACTCCTAGACTTAAATTCTTACAGTTTCACGATCAGAAAAATATCTTTCCTATATATTCAAATCTGGAAAAGGACTTTGATTGGCTCAGCTGGGGTCATGTGGCCAGTTCTTGACCAGTCACTGTAGCTAAGGATTTAGAATACTATGATTGACTCGGATTGAGGTGGTTCCTTAACCAAATATTCTGATGAGAAAGGCAAAGTTACATAAGGAGAAAATGGATATTTTTAGAATGTATGTTAAAGTCAGAGGCAGAAGAAAGGCATAGTTTTCAAAGATAGAAATAGCACAGAAAAGGTTGCTGAGTCATTTAAACTAAAAATATACTCCTATCTGTTTATCCCATAGTGGGCATTAAAGAAAAATATTGTAAATGCTCTAAATTAGTGTCCAAGATAATCAATTCACAAAGCATTTATTATCCATCTCTAAACTTCTTATCTACCAAGGATGTTAACATTTTAATTTGCCAAAAGTTGATCAGGCTTTTCTACACATGTTGCAAAGGAAGAGAACAATTACTCCTATAACAAACCCAGGTGTCCTACATTGCAGGCAGATTCTTTACCATCTGAGCCACCAAAGGAAGCCCACTTTTCAACATATTATGTGCCAGATTCTACTATTCATTAGACATTTAAGATACATTTAAAGGTAGACTTCCAAGATTCATTAATAAACAACAGAGTAAAAATCCCGGCATTGGTGGAATGTTTATTAATAATATGAAAGTCATACATCTAAGAAAGAAGTAAATTATATAGAATTATGGAAGCATAGAAAAAAGAAAGAGTAGAATAGAGGTAGAGGGTTGGGGGAGGCTGAGAGTTGCATTTTATTCACAGTGGTGTGGGTAGATCTCACTGCATATCTCTTCCTCCCTTTCTGCGCTCCCTAAATTGGTTGAGAACATTACTGTCCACCCTGACACCCACAGTTAAATTCATAGGTTGATAAAGCCTTGGGATCCGTCTCTTCTTCTGCATTCCATTTCCCCAAACCACAGCCTCCTTGCCTCTCATTCAGATTATTCAACAAATTCCTACAGTTTCTTTTTCTTTATTATTTCTCAATTATAAATTGTTCTTCGCCCTTAACCAGAGTTTTCATCACAAGCGACAAACATAGACAGGCCACTCCTTTGTTTAAAAACCTCTGTAATTTCTGTAATGTCTGCAGATAAACATCCTGATGCTGAGTATGGCATCTGACGTCTCCCCAAGTCTGACATCTGGCTAGGTGAAGGACCTCATTCTCTAAAATTTTTGTCATGTAGATTGTGATTTAAGCCCACCAGACTAACAAAGCCCTACAGAAAGCATCGACTTTGTCTTCTTTCAGACTGTTCAAATTTTGTGATTGATGAGTCTATCTCTCTCCTCACCATATTTTCTGCTGTCAAAATCCCATCTATCTCTAAGGATAGCTCAAATTCCCCTTCATTAGGAAAAGTTTCCAGCTTCCTCTCAGTCATTCCAAATCAATGTTCCATTCTATGTCCTCTCATGGGATTTTGTTTAATCTTCTCTTTCGGCATCCAGGTTTTGTATTTTCATCCTGGACAATTCTGTCTACAATTATTACAGACAGAAGACATGACAGATACTGGACTGTAAGCATCCTCAAGACAGGAATGCTATCCTGCTTTTTACCTGGCTCAATATTTTTTATAGAGTGAACTCTCAGTAAGTGTTGAATTTATATTATTTTCTTAAACTCTAGTTTAGAAAGAGATTTTTCCTGGAGGTCAGTGTATTAGCTGTCTTATTCATAGAATTAACATGATGGATAACAGCATTTTTAACAAGCATCTTTTAATAATTATAAATGCCAGATTTCATCAGAAGCCTACAGCAAGTATTATCACTGTGAGACAAACTAAATGCTACATGTGTCAATATTTACACAAGCAGATTACAACAGTGTGGTCTCATCAGTTCAGCTATTGTGTCTTGTGAGCTTAACTAAATTTCAAACTCCATAAGGAACTGCATTTTCCCCTGAAGTTATTAAAGGGTAGATTTCTTTTAATTAAACTCATTTGCATGACTAAATTAGATTTAATTACTCTCATTCATTTCACTAATACCTTTCTTTGATTGGAAAGGAGAACTTTTATAATTGATTAAAATAGGATGCTCTGGCCCTCTCTGTTGATCCTGGAGAATAGTTCTCATTTATTCTTTTAAAGGACCAGGGGAAAAGAAACTTCTTTGATCTAGTTCTCCTTCAAACATGCTCCTTGAACCTCGGGTGGACATATAATCACACTGCTCCTCAGTTTCTCCATCAAATTAGCACTGTAGTACCAATGTCAATGATATCTGTTCGGGCCTCCAATGCAAAGACAGGTTGTGCTTTTGATGTGAAAGTATTTGAAGCATTTGTAAAAATCCTGAACTATGAATATTGTTTAAAATATTAATATCATAAATTAAAGGTTTTACTCTAAATTTTGACTAAAGAAATGAAATTTCTCATTACCTTTGGGGTAGTAGTCATTGTTTTCATAATCTGATTGTTGAAATTTACCATCACATTCATTCATTCACTCCTGCCTACATGAATTCACTCAACACAAATTTGTTTTCACACACTATTCCAGACATTGCGATTATCCTTGGATAGAATTCAACAAACCTGTAAGAAGTCCAATAGCTCTAATAAAGTATCCTCCTCCCGCAGGAGTTCTTAGAGAACAGTAACGTAAACAAATACATTTCAACAGGTAATAGAATCACATACACGGTTCATAGTTGAACGGGGAAATTTTCAACTCCGCTTAAAGGTATTTAAAATAGATCCTGTGAGATAAGTTTAAAAAGATGAGATAGGAAGGTTATTCTAGGACAAAGGAATTCTGTGTTCAAAGATACTCAAGCAAGAATAGAATGACACATTCAGAAAACCTTAGCTTAGTTTGGCGTAAGTTTTGGATTTGAGTGTGAAGTGAGAGAGAACAAGTATGGAGAAAAACTCATCTGGCAGATGAGTTTGCTTAAAGCAGATAAGTAAAATAACTCTATTTACCATCTCTATGTATTAGAAAGATAATGAAGTAGCAATATGGAAAATAAACTAGAGGGAGGTAAGCCCACTTAGGAGATTTTTAGTGTAAAAATAATGTATTTCTGAAATGGTGTAGTAGCAATAAATTTGCAGAAGAAAAACCAAATGTAAGTATATTTCATGGGGTTTTATAAGACAGAACTGAAAAGTAGAAGTTTAAATTTTCATGTTTCTGCTTTGGATGATTCTTTAGGTACTGGTGGCACTACTGGAAACAATAAAGAAACACATTTTGGGGTAGGAGTATAAGGAATCCTGATTTAATCCTGGGCGTGTGATTTTGAAATACCTATGGCAACCCACTCCAGTATTCTTGCCTGGAGAATCTCATGGACAGAGGACCTCTGGTTACAGTCCATGGGGTCACATGAGTCAGACATGACTTAGTGACTAAACCACCACCACCATATTCATGAAGATAAATATATTGGTCTGGATCTTAGAATAATCATATAGAAGAAAGATATAGGTTTGGGAGTTCAAATAGAGGTTTTATGTTTGCTTTAAATCTGTTCTTTTTTTTGTGTTCTTTACTTCATTAACTTTCCTACATAACCCAAGCCAAGCCAACCAGAAAACAAAACTAAGTACCAGTATTAGTACTAGTATTAGTAAGGATTCTGGGGAGAGGGACTCATGTTCTCTTCATCAGGCTCATTAGCTGTAAGAACAAAGTCTGGAGCAATTAATGGCCAGCTTTGTCCTCATACAGGTAAAGTCTGCAAATGAAGCCAATGCAGAGGGGCGAAAAGGCTAACAAATTAAGAAAGACAGAAGTCTGTTGATATTTTTGAACTACTGGATCCAGCCAAGCCTTTAGGTAACCTTCGCTTGAATGTTTTAGTCGTGTGAGCCCATAAATTTAGAGTTTTACGTCTTATGCTTGCTTATGTTTTATTTCTGTGATTTGTATACAAAAGAGTCTTAACTAATTTGGGGATTTTCGCCAAGGGGGTTGTCATTCACACAGCTAGTGCCATAGCTCAGATCAGAGCATCGCAGGTGAGAAGAGAAAAAGATCAAGGTAGTATAATCAGCAGGAATGTGAAAATTAAAAACTAGGTGGAGGGGAAGAATTCCAAAAGAAATTTGGGGAAGATTAAATAAGAGGCCAAGAAAAAAGGAGCATAACAGAAGCCAAAGAAGTAAGGCGAGTGTCAAGAGTAACAAAATCGGAAGAGGAGAGGTCACATTGGACAGGAAAGAGCAACATGTCTGTTGGATTTAGCAGTCTAAAGGTTTTAGGGGACTTTAGTATGAATTGTTTTCAGTACAGTGGTGGGTGCAAGACAGACTGAATGTGAAAATAAAGTCAATGAACTGGATGTATCTCTCAAACAGATTACTGTAAAGGGAAGTGAGAAATTGAACCACAAACATGGGAACACAGGCTACAAAGACGGCTTCAAGTTGGGAGAGAAGGCACCTCTGCCTACGCTGAAAGAAAGCACAGTTTTCTCCTGTTATATATTGTTTAACTATGGTACTTCTTGGGAGTAGGACACTGCTACTAGCAGACTTACAGAGACTGAATACACATAAAATGCCACGTAGATAAGAACAGTTGATAAGTATGAATTAGCGGCTTGTTGGTCTCTTTCATTCACTTATATAAGTCTTAGAGGTTCCCATAGTTTGATACTTCATTTTTCTTTCTTGCTAAAAAGTAGAATAGCTTACTTTCCAGCAAAACATACACACTGAGCCATGGCGAGGCATCCTTTCTGTCTTTCATCCATAACATAACACAAGTATGAGCTAATAGCTGACTCATTCATACATATTTAAAACAATACAGTTATTTGAAAACTGTTTTATTACTGAACAGAACTGTATTTCCAACAGAAGGTTGTCATGATCCATTTTAGGTTATCTGTGTTAGCTTGAGTTGAGATAATTTGATTTATTTCAATAAACTAAGCCCAAAGCTTTGCATTAGTTGGTGACAGTTCTACTGATTAGATGTCATTTTTTTTACCCTTTGATTACAATGTGCAAGTAACATTGAAAGAGCCACTTGGACATGCATACCTGTCAGTTCCATCTTTCTCTAAAGGTGTCAACAACAAATATGGAAAAGAAAATTTAGAAGGCAAAGAACACCACTGCTTCTTATGTATTTGTGACCCCATGGACTATAGTCCACCAGGCTCCTCTGTCCATGGGATTTCCCAGGCAAGAATACTGAAGTGAGTTGCCATTTCCTTCTCCTGGGGAATCTTCTCAACCCAGGGATCAAACCTGGGTTTCCTGCACTGCAGGCAGATTCTTTCCCATCTGAGCCACCAGGGAAGTCATCTAAGTGGCTTATTATTCATTAAAAAAAGAAAGGCCCTCAAATCTCTCATTACTACAATGTTCTAACAGTCTTTTCCGACTCTGATGAAGAAGCAGTGGGAGGTGGACACCTTCCCTTCAGTCTGCATTTGGATATTGGGCTTGGGTGTATACAGTCATAAAAGGGAATGTGTCATGAAAAGAAATGGAAACAAACAAATCACAATACCAAAAGGAAGAAAAAAAAAATCCCTCAAATCACACTTTCACAGTCCTCTATTTATACTAGCACATTCTGGGAAAATCACTCAAAAACCTGTTACTAATCATTTAAACCTTAGGCTGTTGACATTTCTCTGCTTTTCTAGCCAAACAGTCATGTGCAGCAGCCAGAGGGTTAAAAAGCCAGACTTCCTGTCCCATACTGTAGCTTTGTGTGAGCAATATGGAGGACTGCATCATCGCTGCAGAGGCTCCTGTCTGGACAGATTTGCTCCGTCGGGGCTTCTAAAGTTGGCTGTGCAGTGGACTAAGCTGTCCAGACCTGCTGTTCCACAAAGGCCAAGATTTTCCCTCTGTGTGTTAGGCTGGAGAAGACAAAAAATTTTTTTATTTTTATTTTAAAAAAACTTACAGTCAGTCAACTGTACAACAAATCATGTCTCCAGCAGCCTACTGGCTGTGTTTTCATTGTATTATTTTAATGGAAGATTTTTTGATATGCTGATTATAAGTGCTGTATTCAAAATCATGCCAAAAGAATGAGAAAATAACCCTCTTGAGATCCCCATCAACCACTGCCCTTGTACTTTGTGACCTAGAGTGCAGAATTCTTGATTTTAATTTTTCCTACCTCTGTTCATTGGATTCACTGTCATTCATACTTGATTAACAGAATAAGGACAAAAATACTGAAAATAGGTAATGTTTTGTGGACAGTTATTAGTATTTTTCACTCCATTCAAAAAATCAAACTTCAAATTCTGTTTGTTAAGAAATCTGTCCACACTACTTCCTTCTATAAAGTTCCTCAGTGAAAGTATCTGGATTTTGATAATCTTGTCTCTGACAGAAGAAAAAGCAACAGACATCTTTTAAAAACAGCAAGAGAAAGCTCCTGGTTTGTTTCACACACTACCTATGCCTGAGGATGGTTCTCATCAACACCCGTTGTGATTTAGTCATTGTGACCAGAAAACTTGAAGATAAGCCTTGCACAAAACCAGTGAAACATTTGATTCATTTTCACCATCTGAACATCTGAACATTGTACCTTCTTTGCTCAGAAATCTGACTGACCTGATATCACTGAGTCTCTTGCTGTCATAATCAAAACTCAGTGATCTAGTGGAGATAAAATCTGACCCAGGATTAACACAAACTACTGTTAGTCCTTGGAGTCAGACTCAAAATCTTAGATTCCATCATGCCCTTAATTATCCAATGTGCTTCCTGTGAAGAAAGGAGTACTGTTTAAAATGTTTGATAATCTGACAAAGCCATAAGGCTTAATGGAATTGATGATTACACACAGATGGACGATTAACTCTCGAGGTTTAACGTTAAAAAAAAAAAAAAGTAACTGTGCTGGATTGCTACTTAATGGAATTACACTGCCCATATGGAAAAGAACTATACCCTAAATATACCCAGAATGATGGAACAGGTGGCAGAATCTGGGCAAGACTGCTTGGAATGCACAAAAGCATTCTGAACTTATAACTGCCAGAAAAGATTTCTGAAGGAAAAAAAGAGAGACAGGGAAATCTTTGAAACTGTGTTAACTTTCCTA
This sequence comes from Okapia johnstoni, assembly GCA_024291935.2. Lineage (NCBI taxonomy): Eukaryota > Metazoa > Chordata > Mammalia > Artiodactyla > Giraffidae > Okapia > Okapia johnstoni. The sequence goes on along the minus strand of CM044308.1, from coordinate 84,424,097 downwards.
CATTTTGGAAATAAAAATTGCAAAAATAATTAGAAGACTGAACTTCTAGTAGGTGCTTTTTTTGACCATTATATTTCAGAAGCCTGCAAACTATGCTGTTTGTGACTGAGCTAAAGGTAGATGTATGGATTATTAATTAGCTCCAATATAAACTCAGTGAGAGCAGAAACCATATTTTCCTTGATAGCAGCTATATCCTACAGAAGATATTATTGGGGGAGTGAGATTAGAACTATTAACTACAGGAGGGATTGAGTGCTAATTTTTGGATTTTCTTTTATTACGTATCCAAACTGTTTTCAGGGTGATATTAGGACCCATAGAAAAACACAAAGATGGAAGAGACCAAGAAGCACTACCCACCACAAAACGGTTAATTAAGAAATTAAAACTGGGCTTTCCTGGTGGCTGAGTGATAAAGAGTCCACCTGCCAATGCAGGAGACACAGGTTCATTCCCTGATCCAGGAAGATTCCATATGCCACAGAGCAACTAAGCCCATGTGCCACACCTATGGAGCCTGTGCTCTAGAGTCCCAGAGCCAGAACTAATGAACCCACATGCTGCAACTACCGAAGCCCACATGCCCTAGAGCCCATGCTCCACAAGAAGAGAAGGCACTGCAATGAGAAGCCTGTGCACTACAGCTAGAGAGTAGCTCCTGCTTGCCACAACTAGAGAAAACCTGCATAGCAATGAAAACCCAGCACAGCTAAAAATAAATAAATAAAATTACATATGAAAAAGAAATTAATGCTAAAATATAAAATGAGTGTGAAGAAGTTACTCAGCACTCTGTTTCTCCCACATAAGTTTCTAATTCGTCTTTTCTTTTTGAAATATTAAATTCTTAAAAAAAATTTTCTAGTGTCCCTCGATGACTTGAGCACATGCTTTTTATGCCCACTGGGAACTTTGACCAAACTCTATTTCCGGAGCTATTGAACAATTCTGAAAAAATTATGAAAGAATTGTCTTGTTTAAATCAATCATTGCATTTTATTACATAATTTCAATGATTAACACTTTCAGATCTCTATCACAACTATACCATAAAAATAGGACACTCTTATGTATCTACACTAAAGATAATTTTGGTACAACTACCTAGATCAACAGATTACTGGGTGTGTAGACAAAGCTACTTCTAGCTGCTTGATCTTTAGCTTCCCATACATGTTTTGTTTTTTGTTTTTTTTAATATATTTAGGTCTATGTATATTCAAAGTAAATTTTTTATAGTTTGTTCTCTACCCAAATAAATGTTATTGATGCAAGATAAACTAAAACAGTGGAAAAATTTTTACCCCAGTAAGGCTACCTCCTTTCTATTATTAATGCTTTGCCAAGTCACTCCAGTCATGTCCAGCCCTCTGCAATCCCATGGACTATAGTCTGCCAGACTCTTCTATCCATGAAGTTCTCCAGTCAAGAATAGTGGAGTGGGTTGCCATGATCTTCTTGACCCAAGGATCGAAACTTCATCTCTTACATCTCCTGCACTGGCTGGCAGGTTCTCTCTGCCTAGCACCTTTTCTGCTAATTAGTTCTAAACCTTGATATTTTAAATGTTCTGGGTATCTGTTTCTCTCTTAAGATATTTATCCTGCTTACATCACAGGAATCCTGAAACAAATAAAAAAATGACATATGTAAAATCGTTTGAAAAAATAAGAACAGTACATAAGCAGGTGAAGATTGGGATCTGTGCAGTTGCTTTCTCCAGAGAATCCTTTATAACAGAGGTGATCAGTTGACCTTTCTAAGTGATCATTGAATACAACTCTTGCCGGAATAGATTTTAAGATCTTTGAAGGCATTAGGGCATGCTTTATAGCACGGCCTTAAACAATGTTACTTTTGATAAGAAAGCATTCAAAAAACAATTGAGTAGTGTAAAAGGGAGGGGATATATGTATACTTATGGCTGATTCATTTGAGGTTTGACAGAAAACAGCAAAATTCTGTAAAGCAATTATCCTTCAATAAAAAATAAATTAATTAAAAAAATAGACTTAAAGATCAATAAACTACAAATGAGAAGTAACCCCCCCAAAATAAACAATTGAGTAGTGTAGAGAATGCTGAACTACAAATAATTTAAGGAGAAAATATGTATGTGACTTCTTTTCCAGCTGTACTATTAACATAACAGCCTTTGTTATTGTGGAGATATTTTCATGTAAAATAAAGTGCACTAGTATCAAAGGATTATACATTATTCTTTACTTATATGACTGTTCATTCTTATTCTGTGCCTATATAGAATTCTTAAATTGACTGAATACCAATTATAGTGCTCTTAAAAAAATTATTATAGTTTCTAGTTTTACATCAGATATTTCTTCCAAGTCCTAACAAAGAACGTACTGCTAGTGTGATGTGGAGTGAGGGAAATATGTTGATGGAAACTACTGTTGAATCACGTCCTTATCCTTTTGACAAGTGATAATTGTACTTTCAGTAAGGTATCTAGGTGGTAGGGGTGGTTTGGTCGCTAAGTTGTGTCCAACCCTTGTGATCCCATGGACTGTAGCCATCAGGCTTCTCTGTCCATGGGATTTTCCAGGCAAAAATACAGGAGTGGGTTGCCATTTTCTTCTCCAGGAGGATATCTAGAATCACTGTTTCATATCCTCAAATTATTTAATATGTAATCAAATTGGACATACTTTATTAAATGTCCAAGAACACTGGAGTGGGTTGCCATTTCCTTCTCCAGGGGATCTTCCTGACCCAGGGATCAAATCCATGTCTCTTGCATCAGCAGGCAGATTCTTTACCACTGAACCAGGCAAGCTCCCTATTGTCTAGACAGGTACAAAAGAAATATCTTGATAGCATGATCTCTATCTGAAGGCACAGTCTTCACCTTGAGAATTCCAACATGTTTTGTTATGTAGATCGTACTTGTTTTTTGTAAAGGACTAATCATGTTCTTGGAAATGACTCCAATCACTTACGCCTTGGTCAATCCAAGTGTATAATACCCATTGCTCCTCCAAAATCCAGACAGCAGAGAAAGAGTGGTGATGCTATTTATTGAGTGCACTTCAAAACCAGAGAAGCAGAGGTGGTTATTTCCTGGTTTTGTATCATCAGACAGAATGGGAAGTTGCAGGGTCTGGAGAATATTTATAAAATCAGTCAATAGTACATGGAATTATAATCAATATCTTGTAATAACCTATAATGGAACAGAATCTGGAGAAGAATATATATGTATATATCATATATGATGTGTATGAATATATACATATATTCTTTTCCAGATTCTATTCCACTATAGGTTATGGGCTTCCCAAGTGGCCCAGTGGTAAAGTATCCACCTGCAATGCAGGAGATGCAGGTTTGATCTCTGGGTCTAGAAGATCCCCTAGAGAAGGAAATGGCAACCCACTCCAATATTCTTGCCTGAGAAAACCTATGGACAGAGGAGCTTGGGCTACAGTCTGTGAGGTCGCAAAAGAGTCGGACACCACTTAGAGACTGAATGACAACAACAGAACGCGTACATACAGCTGAATCACTTTGCTGTGCACCTGAAACACTGCTTCCGTAAAAACAAATTGTTGGAACTATGCTTCAATAAAAACATATACATTAGCCAAGGAACACAGGGTCAGGCAGGATGAACACAGTTCAGGTTCCCTGTATCCGTAGAATGTCCCCACATTATCAGACATGGTTCTTCTCAGAGCAGAGGGAAGAGCATTTGTACCATTCTGTCCACTCAGAACTCAACGTGGTAAACCTGGAATGTATGCTGTGGGGAGACTGCGGGTGGAGAAAAAAGTAAAACATTAAATATAGTGACTGAAAGGAGAATTCGCCTACCCTGGGTGGGACCTGATCCTGCATCCTATTTAATCTATCCCAGTTCTAGGTGGTAGACAACGGGAATATCTTCTCCTTCTAGGGTAAATCCCACCTTATTCCCTCCCACAAGGATGTGGTCTTGCCTCCAAACCGCAGGTTCACAGCAGGACAATTACTTCAGAAGTCTTCAGAACTCTACTCAGAATAAATCAACACCTCTACTTCCTGAAAAAAAGTAAACACATTGCTACTACTAATGCTTTTGAACCAATTCTCATGTAGTTTAGCCTTCAAAAGCCAACCATGAGATGAATATGGACATGACATGTCAGATATTTCCTGTGTAGAACAAGACTTTCCTGACAGTAAAACTGCTTCAGAGCACATGCCACAAACACATCTTGGTCTTGATCGCTCTGTTCTCATAAGACAACTATGATTGATTGAAGCAGAGGAGCCATAATATAGTTAAAAACAACCACAACGGTCAGTACTTGTTTTCACACACCCCCTCCCACATAAATGCTGCTTTCCACTGGGTAATTTTCTGCTTTCTCCTCTTCCTAGTTCACTATCCTCCCTACACTCCAACACCGCCACTCCAACCATGTATTAGCTATCTCTTCTTGTTTTGGTTCTAAATCTCCTAAAAGTACACTCTGAAATTGCATACTTATATATATGTTATGCATATATACCTATAGTCCCTCTGTGCACTCACCAGTGTTTCACACACACATACACACACACACACACACACACACACACACTATAGACAAAGGAAGAAAGAATATCTCAAATCATGATAGGAAACGTCTTCAAGACAAAACTGACGATCCAGCCTAGGGAGCCTAGCAAAACAAAATGCTCACAATTTTCGTTTCCTTTGGAGGTCGGCAAACTGGAGCTAAACATTAATACTCTTTTTCTAATGGAAATCTTTGAGACAGTTTTTGTTCAGATACGCTTAGTCCTTTTTCTGTAGATGACTGTAGAATTATTTTAGGTGTATAAAAGTCAGAGTTTGTGGAACCTCCTATGTTTGAATACACAACAGCAATTTGAACAATAACTCTTCATCCAATAATCAATACCTATAAAATTCAAGCATGATTTAATTCCAGTTCTCGATTTCCCTCATCATGTGGCTCTAGTGGACACAGTGTTTCACAATAATTTGCCTGGTATGTGCTATGCCATTCATTCTAATCTGTGTGATTTATCCTAAAACTCGTGAATATCTGGAGAGAATTGATACAGAGGAACAAGGACTGTGAGTCTTATCAACCCTCTGGGGTCCACTTGTGGGCACGGTAAAGGTTTTATATTAAGAATATTCATTATTTTTTACTAATATACCATCCGAATTTCTTACTAGTATCATATCTTCTGGGAACAAACTACATAGAACTCAGCACAAGACTCTGGTACAGATTTTAGTTGTGCTTTTATTATCACATGTTCTCATGGTATCCTAAACCCAAGACACTATACAAAAAGTATGCTACTATAAGAAAGATATTAAACAAATCACCATGCTGATATAATGTCCCCTATGTGTTGCTATGTACCTGCATTTGAAAACAGAACAGGATAGTCATACCAAGGCCCATGACACGCCCAAGAACAAGAAGCAAGTAAGGTCTTCTCAATTCTACTCCAAGTTTAAACATACTACTTGAGAAGTGTTCATTTTATTTTTTAACTCTAAGTTATTCTGGGATTTATTTTGTCATTTTTTTGGCTTCTTTTTCTTAGTTAAATCATTTATTTGGAGATTTAAAAAAATTATTTTCCTCTGCCAGTTATTGATTATTAAATTGTAGTTCTCAGCTTGTAACTGCAATAACAATTGCCTCCTAGCTGGAGTGAGATCACTAGAGTCCTTTTGAATGAATGTAAGGAAAATATACCACTACAGTAGAGCCAAAGTTGTGTATCTCCTAGACAGCTGAAGAAATCTAACTCAGGATACAAACTAAACTAGAGATAGGTCTTGTGTTTCACATTAAACCATTGAATGATTAGATTAGAAATCCAGGAAACAGATGTGGAGAGTTGATAATTTCATCCATGTAGTTTTCTTTCAAGATTTTAGTTCATGTTAGTTAAAAAAAGGTAAAACACTTATCTTTACTGTCCCTTAAAAACTGCTATTGTGCAAGTATATGTTTATTAGGAAAATTGAGACTGTCACCCAGATCTCATTCATTTTTTTTTCACATAGCTCATCTTCTGATGTGAAATTATATTTAGGTCTGTCTAAACTCAATACTCTTCAATATTTACTTGTTTAACTTAATACTTATTGAGCATCGCTTTATGATATAAAATGTACTAGAACACAGCATCTGCTTTGTATACTGTATACTGAGTATATTATATAAAGAGATAAATTACAGATAGACAGGGAGGTAGATTTATAAAAAGCACAAATGAATATATAAAAATAAACACAGATGCACAGAACAGTCCCGTGGACTCTGAGGGAGAAGGTGAGGGTGGGACGTTCTGGGACAATAGCATTGAAACATGTATATTATCGTGTGTGAAGCGGAACACCATTCCATGTTCAATGCGTGGGACAGATGCTCGGGGCTGGGGCAGTGGGATGACCTGGAGGGATGGGATGGGGAGGGAGGTGGGAGGGGGGTTCAGGATGGGGAACACATGTGGACCCATGGCTGATTCATGTTAATATATGGCAAAAACTACTACAATATTGTAAAGTAATTAGCCCCCAACTAAAATAAATAAATTTATTAAAAAAATAAATAAATACAATAAAGTGATAATATAGTGTAAGTATTAAGGAAACAGAGAGCTTATTTTAAAATGTTTTTCATTTTAATATACTTATCTTGTTATTTAACAACCATTAATTTTTGAGCCTGGCAATAAAGTTGCCAAAATTCATAAATATTATAGAAACCAAAATAGAAATTACTCATAGATTCTATTTGGTAGTTGAAAATACATATTAGGTTGAATGCCAGTTAATATCCTATGCAAGGAAGTCACAAAAATATTTCTACCAAACAAATCCTAAAGAAGATCCAATCATTCATTTATTTTTCTTCTTAAACAAACCTGTCCAGTTTTAAGTTTTTCATACTGTACTTTTTATTCTCTAATTTCAGATAATTCGAATTATCTCTTTCTCCAAATATAATTCTTTTCTTTTTTTTCTGAAATGGTTATTTTTTTCTTTTGGATACTCTGAAAGCTAACGCAAGTGAAACACTAATAAAAAAATTACCAGATTTTCCCAGGAAATTCTCCACTATTGTTGTCCATATTGTCCTAATTTAGTTCTCTGACAAAAAATAAGAATAAAAAACAATCAATCCCAGAACATAGTATAAAAAGAAGGAGGAGAGAGGTTGACTCTTTTATACCATTTGTGGTAAAGTCTCTTTGCTAAAAAAGCTCTCTGAAACTTGTTATTTCTAGTCCATCAGAAATATCCATCATTATATGATATTATTTCCTTTGAAAATTCCCAACTTCTTTATTACTTAGTGAAGGTCCTATAGCCACTTAGCAATAAATTATATGACAAGCTATTAATAGCTTCATTCTGAACCCACCAAATAATTTCATGTCCTGTCACAATTCCATCATCTCTGACTCATTAAAAATGCAAATTTTAAGCTGTTTGCAAGGAAAATATGTGATGCATTTTTAGCATGCCAGAGTGTTCAACAAGGTGCTGAAAAGCTAGAAATAGAACACTGATCAAAAATTCAATATAATATTTTCTTAAGCCACTACTAGATTCAGTACACTGTAAACACACACACACATACAAACACATCACACACATACACACATACACACAGAGGTGACTAAGAGGAGCCTAACTCTCAAAGGTGGAGAAGATTTCAGAATGGTAGAATGGGATGTGTTTTTAAGATGGATGAGAAAATAAAGCAGTGAAGTATTTTGGTGAAAAGAGACAGATGGACTGAGAGGTTGGGAGAGAAAGGCAGTTAAAGCTTTAGGACATAGATGATACTAGGGTTTGGTCTTCAGGGGAAGGCAGAGGGTGAAGAAGATTTCAGGCAGCAGAAATAAAATGAGCAACCAAAACAGAAAAGTGCAAATGCCTAGTAAATATTTACTGAACAAAATAGTCCTAGTGACAGTCAAATCTCTTTATTAAAAAAACATTTGGCAATGAGCTGGACTTCCCCACTTTAAAGTCTCCTGAACTTTTTTGTGTGCTGAGTGCAATTTGTCACCTTTATATAAGTGATTTCTGCAGATAAAGTGGATGTTTATTCCACATCCACCCATCTGCTAATCAGGGATCATTTTGAAACTGAGTGTAAGGAAAAAGAAAAATAAAAGAAACCATGAAGCTGTCTTACATCTTGAAGTGCATTAAAATATAAAAACAAAAAATAAGAACACACTCCAAATGACTCATCTGTTTTTCAGTATTCCACAACTCAGTGACAATAAACTGGCAGAATAATAATCTCACAGTGTTATCCTGGTGGAACATAGGGTTCCCATAAGAATACATTTCTATCTCCTTCAACATCACCATTAAAATTGACTTATTTGTTTCTGATTAATTAGGACCCAGTTTCTTCCTTCTTGGCACTGCATTTTTCCTCCTGTTCAGTCTATCTGGACAGGCTAGATCTGCGTGGGCACGCACCAGTTTGTGAGCTTCTGGATCAGAACTCAGTGGCTTTGCAACAGCGATAAACCTAACTTCTGGTAACTGTGAATTTGTGTTCCAAAGTGCCACAAACCACACGGTAAGATGCCACAAAAAGGAGCAATAACTAGGTCGTGTTTTTGGCAGTCTTCATGAAGCAGGAGTTCCAATGCTGGTTTGCCAGTGATTAAACAGAGCTGAGAAACATTTTTTCCCCCTTATCTGCCTTTAGCATAACAACAACAAAAAGCTCAGATTAACTGATGGAGAGTGAAGAGAGAAAAAGAAAGCTCTTTGAAAAGAAGGAGTTTAATTGCCAACTACCTAAAGTCCAATTATCTGCATCCTGTAAGAATAGAAGTCCAATACGGGTGCATGCCATAGGTATAACCAGAATGGTGTGTGTGTGTGTGTGTGTGTGTGTGTGTGTGTGTGTGTGTGTGTGTGTGTGTGTTGGGGAAAGAGTTTTGTTGAGGTGAGGTGGAGGTGAGAGTCTTCTTTCATTTCTCCACAATCCTGCCATTGTGCAATTGCTGGCTGTCAGAGAAAGTGTCCAGAAGGATGCTATTTCCTAGGACTTATCATTATGTCATAGTTAGGTAATTAGGAAAACACTTGATATTTTGGAAAAGCAAAACAATATGCTAGGCTTAGTGGTATAACATTAAACTCTAGGAGAGGCTGAGCTTTTTCTGGGCAGAAATTACTGTCTTGGGAGCCTGATCAGAAGCTCAGCTTAGCATACCCCAAGCAGAACTGAGACTGCTGTTCAGATTTATCCTGTGCAAAGACATCCACAACTTTTTAGTTCTGAATATATGCTTTCCAGTGAGTTCATGATCCCCAATAATGAAACCATGAATATGCAAGGTGAAAAGCTAAGATAAAACTGGAGAACAAACATTTGGGAGAAAACATTAAGGAAGCTAATTGACATGCTTTGTAAAATGCCAGAATTATTACCTTTCTGGGTGTTTAGAAAAGAAATTATCTTAAAATATAACACTTCTATCTCCCCTCATCCTAGTAAATCCAGTCGACAGGATTTAGCACTGGGAAGAAGCCCAGAAGGTTTGAAATTCTGTAAGAAAAAAGTGTATTTTTAGAATTATGGTAACAGCTGCTAAGAAATGTATTTCTATTTTGTAGTAAGTTTAAGCTGCCTGACATAAATGTGTGGTAGAGAAAGATAACGTAGATAAGGCAAGTGAGGAGAATTATAGCAAAGTGAACACTATCTTTGGTTGTTGTTGAAAGAAAAATTGAGTACTAAAGATGGCATTTTATCAAAATAAAACTATAAATTGTATATCTACAAGCTAAAATTGGATAGCTAGCCTCTCTCAATCTCTCTCAACTTTCCCCTACCATCCTCTATTTCTTATCCATTTTTAAAAGTTTTTCCTAATGGAATCTTAAGGGACATTAACATAATAGTTAATGGGAAAGATTGAAGGCAGGAGGAGAAGGGAATGACAGAGTATGAGATGGTTGGATGGCATCACCGACTCGATGGACATGAGTTTGAACAAGCTCCTGAGTCGGTGACGAAAAGGGAAGCCTGGCGTGCTGCAGTCCATGGGGTCGCAGAGTTGGACATGACTGAGTGACTGAACTGAAATGACTGAACATAATAGTATAGATCTTATTAAAAATCACCTTCTAATGCCCCTAAATATGCTACCACCCTGTCAAATATATAATATACTATCAAATTCTCACATCAAAAATATCTCATTTAAAGAGCCCATTTAAAGACATTTAAATAAAGCTCTGACTTAGTGAGTGAACAACTTTAAAAGTGACTAAATAAGGCAACTATTATTTTCTTGTGATACAATTTTTGTTTCAAGTTTATTATTAAAAATAGAGCAAAAATAAGAAGATACACATATGCATGTCAATCCTTTCAAATATAGGTATAATAGTTTAGATTTTGTTTCTCTTGTGATTGAAGTTGTTGCAAAATCATAATATCACATACATGGGAAATCATTATCTATTATTGAACATAATATCTCCACATGTTTCTAAACCTTGAGCTTCTTTTACCCTTAGAATTGGTGGCGGAAGCCACATCTCCCAACAGAAGCCTATATGCTCTTTTTCTTTGGGGAATCTACAGTTGATCTTAACTGGGAAACAACCTGGCATCAAACTAGGATACTGGGCATCTAGTTTGTAACCTAGGACTGCTATAGAAATTTAATGTGTTGGATGTCCCCTGTGGTCCAGTGGTTGGGACTCCACATTTCCAAGGCAGTGGGTGTGGGTTCAAATCCTGGTTGGAGAAATAGAATCCCATATGCTGCATGGTGCAGCCAAAAAGTAAAATTAAAAAATAAAAGAAATTTAATGTATTTCATTGATTATATTAATAACATAGTGTAGTTATGATTAATAACAATTACTAAATGAACACTTGGGAGGATCAGTGTTTTAGAAAGTTCAAGAAATCTCAAAAACACTCTTAATTATTCTGTGGTTTAGAATAACTCAGTTAGCCCTTAACTTTGCTTTCCTAGATTTTCCTGGATATATTCTGTAGTTTTATCTGAAGCTAATATACACATATAAGAGTCAGCACACTATATTTCTCTCATTCATTTTCTAGAAAACAGAACACATCTCTATCATCAACCAGCCCTCCTTCTACTCCCTTCCCAACTTAAATTCAGATGTTTATTCTCACTCTCTCTCACTGTCCTTCCTGCTGACTGGCTGGTACTCTTTCTTACTCCTAAATCCTTTCCCTTCATTGCCATGTACCACAGATATCTGGGGAAACATTCCTCAGAGGATCCAAAAAGTTTCTTGCAATCTGTTCAACACACAGCCCACCTTCAGCTCCCACGTAACAACCTATCCCAGATTTTACAATGTCACCTTTCTCCCCTACTGGCAACAGGAAAAAAAGTAATTTAAAATAGTGCTATTCACATATGACCATAAAATATGCCCAAGAACCACTCTAAAAAGAAATACTATGTTCAATCTGGTACCCTGTGGAAAGGAGATTATGGGGCATCTTTCTGCTCGTTTAGAGCTGGAACCATGTATTACTTCTCCTTATATCAGTAGCATTTATCACAAGGACTCACACAACAGGAAATGGTATGGTATCTGTGGCACTGAATTTAATTGTTTACATTTCAATTTGGAAATATAAATTGAACATTTTATGAGTCTAATTTTCCCAGTCAGTACTGTTTCTGAATTCCAAAACATTTTTTCCCCTAATGAGTTACATTCTGCTACAGAAACCACAAAACATAAAATAAAAAGGGATGATCACTTGATAGGCAATAATAGTCCTTTCATTAATAATCAGAAGAATATTTTTCATATATTGAGTATTTCTATAGGTCAGGCACTGTTCTCAGTGTTTAACATATTTACCAAATTTAATCCCTAAAACAAAAGTATATGGCAAATACTATTATAATCCATTTTAATAGACACAAAAAGGATAAAAAATTTGCCCAAGATTATGCAGGCAATAAGTGATGAAGTGACATTTGAATCAATGAAATCTAAATCTGAGAGTGTACAAGTTTCAAGTTTACATGATAAATTTTAGTTCCATATTAGATATTAACATGTGTTTATTATCTCAAAAAGGTCACAAAGTTATTTATTAAAACTTCCTTATTATGTACTGTTCTGACTACCCTAATATTCACAAGGAAAATATAAGTAACTTAATAACATAGGTATCTCTGAAATATTAAAAATAATAAATAATACATCTTCAGGCACAAAATATCGATTTTCAAAGATACACTTTATGAATGAGACGGAGATAGGAGGTAGGAAAAGAATATTCTTGAAAAGCTTGAAAACTGAAAGGTTGGTTGGGGGATCACACTTCTTTGAAAAGAGAAGATTGAAACAATGGCCACAATTTTTCCCCTCCCTGAATTGAGTCCCTTACAAAATAACCCTCCACTCTTTCGATCAAGGGAAATCTATTTCTCCACCTTTTGTATCTGAGCTGTCCTCGTAACTTCATTTGGCCAACAGAATGTGGAGGAAATTAGGGGCTAATTCTAAGACTAGGTTTCAAAGGGTTTTCTATGATTCTACTCTTGATTCTGCCTTCAAACCTGGTAAATGCCATATGAGCAAGCCCTGGCTAGCCTGCTGGATATTAAGAGAGATGCAGCACAGTGGTGTCATTGCCTTAGCCAATGATCAGTCAACTCCTGGAAGTCAATCCACCAAGATAACCTGTCAGTTTAACATAGAAATATGGGCAAAGCCAGTCAAGATCAGCCAGGCCCAGCCCTGAATAGTACCACAGCCCACCCATCTGACCCACAGACTTATGAAAAATAATAGATTGTTACTGTTCTAAGCATCTAAGTTTTGGAGTGGTTTGTTATACAGTAACAAATAACTGATACAGCACATACAATTGTTGTTGTTGTTCATTCAGGAAGTGGTGCCTGACTCTTTGTGACCTCATGAACTGCAGCACGCCAGGCTTCCCTGTCCTTCACTGTCTCCTGGAGTTTGCTCAAACTCATGTCCATTGAGTCAGTGATGCCATCCAACCAACTCATCCTCTGTCACAACCTTCTCCTCTTACCCTCAATCTTTCCCAGCATTAGGGTCTTTTCCAGTGAGTTGGCCCTTTGCATCAGGTGGCCAAAGTAAAGGAGCTTCAGCTTTAGCATCAATCATTCCAATTACTTAGATATTAATGTGTGCATAGTTGCTCAGTCGTGCTCAATTCTTTGCGACCCCTTGGATTGTATCCCACCAGGCTCCTCTGTCCATAGGGATTCTCCAGGCAAGAATACTGGAGTGGGTTGCCATGTCCTCCTCCAGGGAATCTTCCCAACCCAGGGATCAAACCCAAGTCTCCTGCATTGCACGCAGATTCTTTACCATCTGAGCCAACAGGGAAGCCCAAAATTGTGAATCACTGTGTGGTATGTGCTGTAGATATGAATAGTGTTGCTTTCATATACAAATGTGCTTGCTATTTATCTTGACCGACATGATTTGATCTCAGTATTTTTTAACTGATAAAACTTTCCTAAAAATCATCAAAATAAAAAGAAAGTTTGCTTATATGACAAATTTCATCTTTGCTGTCTGTGGTGGTGGCTTTGCCCACAATGATTTGTCATGCAATTTTATTTTCAAAGCTCAAAATTAATTATAAACATGAAACAAATCATGGTGTTAAGACATACATTAAAAACAAATTACAATCTCAAAATGGATAATTTACAGCTTGGAAAGTTAATTGATTAAACACAAAGTACATAAAAATAATTGGAAAAACTGAGGAGTGAACGAACCAATGACAACATTACAAACTAAATAAAAAAGAATATAAAATGAGCAAAACCACATTCAAAAAATCAATAGTTATAATTAAACCATAAGACCCAAGTGGAGATGAGTTGAAATCCCAGTTTTGGGAGCATTATTATATTACAGGGATAGGCAGATGATACAAGAAATCAAATCTTTTCTCTTAAGCAAAGTCAATTGTAAAAACCATAATGTGGGCGTGAAAATCAGCCATAAGTTTAAGAAATTCAAACTATGTAATAGATATTACACATTAAAGCAAAACTACAAATATATAAGCAATTTACTATGTGCTATGTGCTGTGCTGTGCTTAGTTGCTTCAGTCGTGTCTGACTCTTTGTGATCCTATGGACTGTAGCCCACCAGGCTCTTCTGTCTGTGGGATTCTCCAGGAAAGAATACTGGAGTGGGTTGCCATGCCCTCCTCCAAGGAATCTTCTTGACTCAGGGATCGAACCTGCATCTCCTGCAGCTCCTGCATTGCAGGTGGAGTCTTTACCTCTGAGCCACTGGGGAGACCCAATATGCGTTATATCTGTTATCTATTAGTTTCTATGCTATTCCATTCAATGTTTTTTTTAAACTTGGTTTTTGTTAAAGTCTGTATCTATAGAATTTGTTCAAGATATTGTTTATGACCCAGAAATAATAAGAAAAATAAAGCAAATAACGATATAATATCTTCACACTAAAGAGAATTTTGTTCTTAATCTTACATTTTAGTATTATTATTCTTTTGTTGAGAACTTAATCATTTTTTTCTTTTGTATTTAAGTATAGTTGATATGCATCTTCTCTAGTCTTAAAATAACATAAATATAGCCAATATTTTATAACAACTATAAGTGAAATATAATCTTTAAAAATTGTGAATCACTATTTTTATGTGCTGTGCTTAGTCACTCAGTCATGCCCAACACTTTGTGACCCTTTGGACTGTAGTCCACCAGGTTCTTCTGTCCATGGGGATTCTCCAGGCAAGAATACTGGAGTGGGTTGCCATGTCCTCCTCCAGGGGATCTTCCCAATCCAGGGATTGAACCCAGGTCTCCCGCACTGCAGGTGGATTTTTTACCATCTGAGCTACCAGGGAAGCCCATAAATACTGGAGTTGGTAGCCTATCCCTTCTCTAGGAGATCTTGCTGACCAGGAATCAAACTGGGGTCTCCTGCACTGCAGTCAGATTCTTTACCAGCTGAGCTTACACTGGGAAGCCCTACCTGTATCCTATATAATTGGAGTAGGAAATGACAACCTACCCCAATATTCTTGCCTGGAGAATCCCCATGGACAGAGAAGCCCAGTGGGCTACAGTCCATGGGGTTGCAAAGAGTCAGACATGACTGAAGAGACAGAGCATGCATGCATCCTATATAATATTGCATATCAACTCTACTTAAATTAAAAAAAAAACAGGATAAGTTCTAAATAAAAAATGATAAGACTAAAAATGGTAAGATTAAAAACAAAATTCTCTTTGGTGTGAAAATCCTATATTGCTACTTGCTTTATAATTCTTAATATTTCTGAGTCTTAGACAATATCAACATCAAATATGCAGATGATGCCACTCTAAGGGCAGAAAGTGAAGAGTAAGTAAAGAGCCTCTTGATGAGGATGAAAGAGGAGAGTGAAAAAGCTGGCTTGTAACTCAACATTCAAAAAACTAACATCATGGCATCTGATCCCATCATTTCATGGCAAATAGAAAGGGGAAAATAACAAATAGAAGTGAAGATTTTATTTTCTTGGGCTCCAAAATCCCTGCGGATGGTGACCAAAGCCATGACATCATAAGACACTTGCTTCTTGGAAAAAAGGCTATGACAAACCTAGACAGTATATTAAAAAGCAGAGACATCACTTTGCCAACCAAGCTCTGTATAGCCAAAACTATGGTTTTTCCAGTAGTCATGTATGGATGTGAGAGCTGGACCATAAAGAAGCTTGGGCATCGAAGAATTGATGCTTTTGAACTGTGGTGTTGGAGAAGACTCTTGAGACTTGAGAGTCTTGAGAGTCCCTTGGACAGAAAGGAGATCAAACCAGTAAATCCTAAAGGAAATCAACACTGAATATTCATTGGAAGGACTGATGCTGAAACTGAAGCTCCAATACTTTGGCCACCTGATGCAAAGAGCCAACTCACTGGAAAAGATCCTGATGCGAGGAAAGATTGAAGGCAAGAGGATAAGGGGTGGCAGAGGATAAGACTGTTACATGCATCACTGACTAAATGGACATGAGTTTGAGCAAACTCCTCCGGGAGACAGTGGAAGACAGAGGAGCCTGGAATGCTGCAGTGTGGGTGTGTTTGTTGTTCAGTCATGTCTGACTCTGCAACCCCATGAACTGTAGCCTGCTAGGCTCCTCCGTCCTTGGGAGTCTCCAAGCAAGAGTACTGGAGTGGGTTGCCAGCTCCTTCTCCAGGGGATCTTCCCGACCCAGGGATCAAACCTGTGTCGCCCACATTGCAAGCAGATTCTTTACCACCTGAGCTAACAGGGAAGCCATGCTGCAGTATAAGGGGTAGCAAAGCATCAGACATGACTTAGCGACCGAACAACAGCAACATGTTTCAAAGATTCACATTCAATACAGATAAAACATTTTAAGTATCATAGTTTGTATAAAAGACTATTTTTAATTTTGTCTAAAATAAATATTACAAAATCAAAGTTAAGCTAGGTTTTCGTCAGCTTGCCAATTAATTAAATCCTTTAATTCATAGTCAGGATTTGGCAGCTTTTCAGAAAAATTTTGCCAGTAATTCATCCATGAACTTTCAGTTCAGTTCAGTTCAGTCGCTCAGTTGTGCCTGACTCTTTGCGATCCCATGAATCCCAGCATGCCAGGCCTCCCTGTCTATCACCAACTCCCAGAGTTTACCCAAACTCATGCCCATCGAGTCAGTGATGCCATCCAGCCATCTCATCCTCTGTCGTCCCCTTCTCCTTCTGCCCCCAATCCTTCCCAGCATCAGGGTCTTTTACAATGAGTCAAATCTTAGAATGAGGTGGCCAAAGTATTGGAGTGTCAGCCTCAACATCAGTCCTTCCAGTGAACACCCAGGGCTGATCTTTAGGATGGACTGGTTGGATCTCCTTGCAGACCAAGGGACTCTCAAGAGTCTTCTCCAACACCACAGTTCAAAAGCATCAATTCTTCGGCACTCGGCTTTCTTCACAGTCCAACTCTCACATCTCTACATGACTATTGGAAAAACCATAGCCTTGACTAGATGGACCTTTGTTGGCAAAGTAATGTCTCTGCTTTTTAATATGCTATCTAGGTTGGTCATAACTTTCCTTCAAAGGAGTAAGCGTCTTTTAATTTCATGGCTGCAATCACCACCTGCAGTGATTTTGGAGCCCCCAAAAATAAAGTCTGACACTGTTTCCACTGCTTCCCCATCTATTTCCCATGAAGTGATGGGACTGGATGCCATGATCTTAGTTTTCTGAATGTTGAGCTTTAAATCCACTTTTTCACTCTTCTCTTTCACTTTCATCAAGAGGCTCTCACTTCCTCCTCACTTTCTTCCATAAGGGTGGTGTCATCTGCATATCTGAGGTTATTGATATTTCTCCCAGCAATCTTGATTCCAGCTTGTGTTTCTTCCAGCCCAGCGTTTCTCATGATGTACTCTGCATAAATGTTAAATAAGCAGGGTGACAATATACAGCCTTGACGTACTCCTTTTACTATTTGGAACCAGTCTGTTGTTCCATGTCCAGTTCTAACTGTTGCTTTGGGTAGACACAAAACAGATCCTAAGGACCAGAACTTACCTTAAGGTAGTTTATTTTGGACTGATCCAAGAAGCAAAATAGAAGGAATAGGAAAAGTGAGGAAGGAAGGATAAAATAAATCCATACATATATTCTAGTTAGCTTTTTGTCATCATTGGCAACTAGGACTCAATCTTGCTGGGGGCACACGCTTAGGAACATTGTAAAATATGGGGTCAATAATTACAAAGAAAGTGATTAAATTCTATAGAAACCCTAGATTCTCAGTCCCTATGGAAAAACTTGATAAACTCCAAGTACCACGTCAATTGAAATAAGCAGTTATAAGAAGACAAAGGAATTACAGGTTTAGACAGCAGAACTAAGAAAAATGGCCTACACATTCTACTAGGCCAGTTATTCATGCATTTATTCATTCACTTTCCACAAACATTTTCCAAGTGCTGATTATGCTAGAGGACATTTGCTGAAGTTTTTGATGGTCAAGTTAAACTTATTCTTACACAGTAGACCTATAAACACTTATTTTATACTCTCTGTAAAATTTAGCTATAATATGGATATTATTTAGTGAATATTTTTTGGCTGTGACTTCTCATCAGGAACTCTGCTAAGAAGGCAATTTGGGGAGAAAAGGACAGTCTTTTTATCATCCATAAACAAAAAGAAAAAAAATCCTCAAATTTTACCTTATACCACACACACAAATTAACTAAAAACAAATTATGGACTTGAATGTAAAATTGAAAATGATACAATTTTGAGAAGAAAATTTAAGCAAAAAATCTTTGTGCCTTTGTTTTGTTTTTTGTGCTCAGTTGCTCAGGCATGTCCAACTCTTTGCAACCCCATGGACTGTAGCCTCCAAGGCTCCTTTGTCCATGCAATTTTCCAGGCAAAAATAGTGGAGTGGCATGCCATTACCTTCTCCAGGGGATCTTCCTTACCCAGGGATTGAACTCAGGTCCTAACTGGCAGGCGGATTCTTCACCACTAGTCATCTGAGAAATTTCACTTTGGGTACATTTTTTTTTTAATATTATGCAAAAAGAGTGATGCAGAAAAATTAAATTGATATTTTGGATCTCATCACAATTAATAATTTCTGCTCTTGAGAAGTAGCTTTAGGAGAACGAAAAGCAAGCCAGAGAATGAAAGAAAATATTTGCAAAGCATATATATGATAAAAGAACATGCTTCCAGAATATACAAAGAACTCTCAAAACTCAACAATAAGACAACAATCCAATTTTAAAATGGGCCACAGATTTAACAGCCATATTACTAAAGAAAATATAGGAATGTCAAATAGGAACATGAAAAGCTGTTCAAAATGATTAATCAGTAGAAAAAATGCAAATTACAGCAACACTAAACTACCGTCACGGGTTTCCCTGGTGGCTCAGCTGGTAAAAAGAATCCACCTGCAATGTAGGATACCCTGGTTCAACTCCTGGGTCGGGAAGATCTGCTGAAGAAGGGATAGGCTACCCACTCCAGTATTCATGGGCTTCCCTGGTGGCTCAGCTGGAAAAGAATCTGCCTGCAATGCAGGAGACCTGGGTTCGATCCCTGCTTTGGGAAGAGCCCCGGGAGAAGGGAACAGCTACCCACTCCAGTATTCTAGTATTCCAACCTGGAGAACTCCAAGGACTGTGTAGTCCATAGGGTCACAAAGAGTCAGACACAACTGAGGGACTTTTACAAACTACCACCACACACCAATTAAAATGGCTAAAATTTTAAAAACTAATCATACTAAGTCTTGGAGAAGATATAGAGAAATTTGAACTTCCATACACTGCTGATGGAAATGTAAAATGGTAAAAACTACTTTGGAAAACAGTTTGTCAGTTTCTTAAAAAGTTAAAAACATAACTACAATACGATACAATCATTCCACTTCTAAATATTTTCCAAGAGAATAGAAAGCATATATCAATAAAAAGAACTGTACATAAATGTTCATAGCAGCTTTATTTTTTTTTAATAAGTTTATTTATTTTAGTTGGGGGCTAATTACTTTACAATATTGTAGTGGTTTCTGCCATACATTGACATGAATCAGCCATGGGTTTACATGTGTTCCCCATCCTGAACCCCCCTCCCACCTCTCTCCCCTTCCCATCCCTCAGGGTCATCCCAATGCCCCAGCCCTGAGCATCTGTCTCATGCATCGAACCTGGAATGGTGTTTGTTTCACATATGATAATATACATGTTTCAATGCTATTGTCCCAGAACGTCCCACCCTCACCTTCTCCCTCAGAGTCCATAAGACTGTTCTATGCATCTGTGTCTCTTATTCTGTCTTGCATATAGGGTTATCGTTATCATCTTTCAAATTCCATATATATGCATTAGTATACTGTATTGGTGTTTTTCTTTCTGGCTTACTTCACTCTGTATAATGGGCTCCAGTTTCATCCATCTCAATAGCTTTATTTTTAACAGTCCAAAACTGGAAACAACTCAAGTATATATTGACAGAAGAACAGATGGACAAACTATGGTATTTTCATATAACAAAATGCTATTCAATACAAAGGAATGAGCAATGATACACAAAACAACATAGACAAATCTCACAATAATTATGCTGACTGAAAGAATCCAGAAAAGACACAAGCATCCACTGTATGTGTGTGTGCTAAGTTGCTTTAGTCAGGTCAGACTCTCTGTGACCCTATGGACTGCAGCCTTCGAGGCTCCTCTTTACATGGGATTCTTCAGGCAAAAATACTAGACTGGGTTGCCGTGTCCTCTTCCAGGGGATCTTCCTGACCCAGGGAACTAACCTGCATCTCTTATGTCTCCTGCATTGGCAGGCAGGTTCTTTACCACTAGTGCCACTTTAAGTCCATCCACTGTATGGTTCTGTTTATATAAGACTCTAGACATGATGTGATGTGCTTGGTCACTCAGTTGTGTCCAACTCTTTGTGACCCCACGGACTGCAGCCCTCCAGGCTGCTCTGCCCATGGGATTCTCCAAGCAAGAATACTGGAGTGGGTTGCCATTCTCTTCTCCAGGGGATCTTCCTGACCCAGGGAATGAACCTGGGTCTCATGTACTGCAGGCAGATTCTTTACCATCTGAGCCACCAGGGAAGCCCCAGAACTGTAGAAACAACAAATTAATCTACAGCAATAAAGATTTTCTCGGTGGCTTCCTGGTGAGAAGAATGAAAAGAAAGGATTTGAAAGAGATACCAGGAAAATTTGAGAGTTATATGATACATTCTTATCTGGACTGTAATGATTGTTTCACAGATGTAAACATTTGTCAAAACTTTTTAAACAGTATCTTTAAACTATGGACAATTTATTGCATGTTAGTCATATCTCAACAAAGCTGTTAAAAAAAAACAACCCTCTTCTGGTCTAGGTTATGTCAAACACATATGAAAACTAGTGACCTTATTAATCATAAGACTATTGACAAGCCCAAGCCGAGAAAATCTGATTGTGACTTGAATCTGTCTGCAGTGTAGAAAAATGTATGCCCTGAGAAGGGGATATTCAATGACATGGTAAAAAAAAAAAATCAAAAGTTAGAAGATAATAGTGGACTAGAGCTAACAGAATAGATAGGAGGCCCCAAAGAAAAATAATATCTATCAGAAACACACAGAGACTGGCCCTGGTCCTGATACTTAAAATCATGCTCTGTGCCATCTTTGACTGCTGTCTCCTGCCTCACATTGCTGCTGTCAAAATGGTAAATATTTCCATGTCAAGAGAACAATTGTTTTATTTTTTTCCCCAATGTACAAAGGAATATGTTGCAAATATGCAAGTGCCTAGATTTGCATAAAATGACTTCTTTGTTTTAGAACTTGAAGTGGGATTTGGTGAAAAAACATGTAAATGTTATTGGAACTTTATCCCTGAGATGATTTTAAACACCACATTTGATAGCTCAGCTGTCAGATTGGGTGCTTCTTGTCCTATTTTCCAAAACCAGTAAGGTAAATCTATTTAAATGATTTACTGAAACACTGTGGTCAGCAGTTGCCTCCAGAGAAAGTGTTCATTTAACACCGGACTGTAAAAATTTAAAACCAATCCATGCTTCTTCCTGACATATAGCTTCAACATCCATTTCTCTTTCAGCCAAAGCTCTTTCTTCAATTTAATCCTCCTTCAGACTCTTTTAAACAGAGTATTATACCATATTTTGCTGGTAAATCATGAAAAATGATAGAATCTCTACCTTCTTCAAGAGTCATTGTCACATTATACCCTCCAATAGGTAATATACCACTTGAGTCAGTAATTTCGACTATTTGTATGCATTTCAGGTTTGCCAATTACCCTTCCAAGCTGTAAATTTCCTATTTTGAGAGCATAATTTGATTTTTAATGTTTGTCTTAACAGCTGATTTGTTTTGTCTTTTGATTTGTTTCACATTTTAGTAATTAATTTTAAGCTGACAATGTGTCTTCTAAAAGGAAGGTGGGGACTAAAAGCCTTTCAGAGCTACAGCAGTTTGATACTAATATAAATTTCTGTCTAGTGCCAAAGACCTTCAGCAGAAAATGTCAGGCTCTCTCTTTTCTTCTCTGGGAAGGAGTCATCCCTTCTTTTCCAGGAGATATGCCAGCTTGATTTTCAAATACACACTGCACAAACCTCAAGTTTAAACACACATGAATAAGCAAAATTGGCCATATGAAATAGATTCAAAACAGAAGTGGTATTTCTGAAATCATCAGTCTAAAAATAAAGACAGTCATGTGTCTTGGGGTTAGGTAAATGTATTTGACCTCAGATGTCCTCTGAGGTCAATTCTCCATCTTTAGCCTACTGGCACAAACTGTATGGAGAAAGACAATCATTCTGAGACATCTTGTAAAACTTTTCCTTAAAATTAATTGGGAAACACAGTACTTCTGACTTAGATCTACAGCCTTTAACACTCTCAGGGACATTTTGAGTTGTTTCTGTGGGATCCAGTGAGTCTTTCCTTTTGATATATTTTTGAGATAAAGAGTAATAATGAAGAAAAAATTAAGAAGAGTAAAAGTACAAGAAAGAGAAGGAAACAGTACTTGAGAGGAAGGGTAAAATAAGTAAGGGATACTTAGGAATAGAAGTTGGAAAGAACACTGAATAGTAAAATTTTCCATTACATGTGAGGAAAATGTGAGGGAACATGTGAGGGAAATTGCCCCCAAATTGTTTAATAATTCCCTAATGAAACCAAATTGCCAAACTTTGAAAAAGTTGGAATTCTGCCCTAACTTTCACCAGAACATAGAAAAACTTATATCTTATAACTGGCAGGTAAAAGAGGATTTGAATTGGAGCTCTTAAAGACATTTAATATCAATACGGTATATAATACATGTGTGAAAAACATGTAGAATTTCATCCTGTTTACAATGCTAAAATATGCATAAACCATAAAGAAAGAGTGATGTCTGAATGTAATGGCTGTTCCAAAGAGGGAGCATTTTTAAAATTTCAAGTATTATTTAGAAGCATTGAACAATGGAAATAGAAGTGTAATAAAATAGTCAATGATCAGTCTAGAACACAAATGTTCCCGGAGAACTATTTGTTGGATATTTAACACTTTACTTCAACTTACCAAAATGCAAACATTCCACAGAAAAAGAGTTTGTGTTTTAGGAGTTGAGAGTGAATTTGAGATCTGTTGGAAACAAGCTTTTTTTTCTTACACTAAAATTTTTATTTTGAAATAATTGTAGATTCACATGTAGTTCCAAGAAATAATTTAGATGAAATCACATTTACCTTTCCCTAGGTTTTCCCAATGATAATATCTTGAAAAGTGAAAGTGAAGTCACTCAGTCGTGTTCGACTCTTTGCGACCCCATGGACTGTAGCCTACCAGGTTCCTTCGCCCATGGGATTTTCCAGGCAAGAATTCTGGAGTGGGGTGCCATTTCCTTCTCCAGGAGATCTTCCCAACCCAGGGATTGAACCCAGGTCTCCCGTGTCATAGGCAGACGCTTTACCATCTGAGCCACCAGGGAAGTCTTCAATAATATGATAATGATATTCAATAATAATATCTTAAAAAACTACAATACAACATCACAACCAGGATACTGATATTTATGGGGTCAAGACACTACAGAAACTTCCATTATCACAGGATTCTTCTGGTCATACTTTCACCCCCCCACACACACCTACTTCTCTCTCACCAAATCCCCTCAATCCCTGGTAATCACCAATCTGCTCTATATTTCTCTAATTTTATAATTTCAACAACAGTATATAAATAGTATATAGTACAGTATAGTATATAAACAGTGTCATAACATAGATTACATCGGCTTTCTTTTAGGTCATCATTACTCTCTGGAGATGTATCAAGGTTATTGTAATGTCATTGCTGAGTCATATGCCATGGTATGGATGTACCACAGCTTATTTAAGCATTTATCCATTGAAGGACATCTGGTTTTATGCATCCTGAATCAAGTTGTTACAAGCATCAGTGTACAGATTTTTATCTTAGTTTACATTTCTCTGGAATCAATAGCCAGGAGTATAATTGCCAGGTTTTATGGCAATTGCATGTTTAGTTTTTGAGAAACTTTCCGATTTTTTCTATAGTGGCTCTGCCATTTTACATTTACACAAGTTTATCTAGTTTCTCTGTACCCCTGCCAACATTTAGTGTTGGCAACAATTTTTTATTTTAGCCATTCTAATTGGTTTGCAGGAATATGTCCCTGTGGTTTTAATTTGCATTTCCCTAACAGCTAATGAAGCTGAATATATTTTCCTGTACTTATTTGTCAACACTATATCCTCTTCAGGGAAATAACTGTTCATGTTTTTTTCCTGTTTTTATATAAACTTTTCCTGTTTCTATATAAATATCTCATTTCTCACTTTTGACTTTTGAGAATCCTTTATATGTTTTATATGCAAGTCCTTCATGAGATAAATAGCTTTCAAATATTTCTCCTAGTCTATTACTTGTATTTGCATCCTTTGCTTCTCAGAATGATCTTTGTCCCTCTTCTCCTAGTAAACAAAGAGCTCTTGGAAGATAATTGCTAGGGATTGAATGTTTGTGCACCCACCCTCACCAAATTTACAAGTGGAAATCTAAACCTCATTGTGATGGTATTTGGAAGTGGGGCCTCTGGGCAGTGATTAAGTCATGAGGGTGGAGCCCTCATGAATAGAATTGTGTTGTGCTAAGTCACTTCAGTACTGTCCAACTCTTTGCAACACCATAGACTGTAGCCTGCCAGGCTCCTCTGTCCATGGGGTCCTCCAAGCAAGAATACT
The DNA here is from genome assembly GCA_024291935.2 of Okapia johnstoni. NCBI lineage: Eukaryota > Metazoa > Chordata > Mammalia > Artiodactyla > Giraffidae > Okapia > Okapia johnstoni. The sequence continues at coordinate 84,399,244 of CM044308.1, read as the reverse complement.
GGAGTGGGTTGCCATGCCCTCCTCCAGGGAATCTTCTCAACCCAGGAATCAAACTTGCATCTCTTATGTCTCCTGCATTGGCAGGCAGATTCTTTATCACTAGTGCCACCTAAGAAGCCCATGTCAAAGTTAAACCAAAGCAAGTAATTAGCAGCATTTTTGAAACTGCTAGTTTACAAATTCTCTGCTATTTCTATATGTCTGTATTTAGACATTTATTAAATTCCTTCATTTTAAGAGAAAAAAATATGCCATGATTCAACCTAGCAATGTTGTAGAGGGCAAGATGCCCCAAACCTAGCACTTCCTGATTATTCTGAGCACATCAGTGATTATAGCATATGGCCTTGTGGACCACAATGCTTGAATGCAATAGAACTTCTAGAATAGAATGTTCTAGAACTTCAGTCCATAAGGTTTCAGTTTAGGTGTTTGTTTTTAGCCTGTATTTCCTATGTATGAGAGGAAAAACTCTTCCTTGCTCTGAGTGAATTCATTTTCTTTCTTTCTTTCTTTGACATTTTGTTGAGATTTTAACTCAGCAGAGGAATATGCCGACCACTGACAGATATTATACTGAGTTAATCATATCTCTAGAACAAAACGAACAGTGTATCCAATTCTCCTCAAACGTTCACGCTTATTTCCATGTGTGTCATTGTAAGAGGAGAGAGTTTGTCAACACCAACTTCTTCCTAAACTAGGATTCTCATTTCAGGTTGATATTTGGGTTTCCAAGCTGTCTTCTTTCCTCATCCCCCACCTTCCAACTCAGAACATGCCTAACATCAGACCCTTACTCCGGAGTCTTTTCCCACCTCATTCACCTGACAGCCTTCTCCACAACAGACATCTTATCAGACGTGACTGATTGCTGTAATCTGTACTCTGGGCAGCCATTAAGCAAATTACCTGAATCATTGCAAGGATTAGTCTCATTAACACATGATTAGCATCAAATTAAAATAATGAGTGTTTAACTTCTGATGTCTTCCAGTTGTTTGAACAGCTTGATCAGCCACACCAGGCTGGCAGGGAGGTGGGGGTGTCAAAGAGCCACAGGAAAAAAAAAGGGAGGATGCGCTGTGCAAGACATCAGACAGCTCGCCAGCAAAACGAAGAGGATCAGACTCAGAGGGTTTGGTTGAAAGGTTTCCTCCAAGCAGCAAAAACGCTGGGTCCAAGAGAAGGTTTCTCTCTCTCTCTCATTCACACTGCCAGCCATTCATGTGAAGCAAGGTTTTACACACTAATGGTGTACCACCCTTAAACATCCTGGATATCATTTCTGTCTGGCTTCTTTCTCCCCAAAAACATGAAATGCAGCTTTTCTTCTTCCCTGCCCCAATTTTATCAGACTCAAAAATATAAGCCCCAAAGTGCTGGAATTGTTAGTAGACTGAAGATCTGAGCACAATTCCTACATTTTTTTCCCTTGGAAACAGGTAAATATCAAAACAAGAGAAAGCTTGCATCATCTCTGGAAGCTATGAAGAGCATCACTCACATGCAGGGAATTTAAAGAATCTCTGCTGGATCTTACACTCACATGGAAGATTTTTCAGAAAGCTAGAGAACCAAGTCACTATTTTCCTCTTCATAGAAGATCAGCATTTGAGAAAAGTAGTGGACATGACACAATGTCGGGTCCTTCAACCCCAAGACTAATGGTAAATTATCCATCAGGTAGATGGGCAAGACAACCAGAGAGCCTACGTGGTCATCAGGCTTCCTGTATGAGCAGATGAATGAAACAAGCAAAGAGCTGCCATGATAAATTCTGCTGCCATCCCCATGAAAAAGATTAACATGAGAAGGGCAATATTGTGAAAGGAACTGAAGAAATCTAGAATATATCACCCCAAAATATACGTCTTTGACATAAAAATTATTTTGAGCTGAAGGCAATTAAGAAATGGCAAATGCAGGAAAAGCACCCTCTACCCTCCTCCTTTTATGCCTAATGACAGGATATAATTTTCCTTTCCTAGGGAGGACTTGACTGTTAGTCCAGAGATAACACCAGAGAAATGTGCAAACAAATCTTACTCCTTTTTTACTTTGTTTCAATATAGGTACCTTCCCATAGTCTGCCGCCCTTAGAAACCTGAACCTTTGTACTGTCATTTCTCTATAAATTTATCGATCTTTGCTGAAGTTTCTATATAAGACAGAATTCTAAGCCAACTCCTTGAGTTACTCATCTCTGGGGTACTCCCATGTGTTAATTGCATGGTACACATTAATAAACTTTTTTTCTCTTGTTAATTAATCTTTTTGTTGTTATTTTTTGTTAATTAATTTTTGTTACATGGACAGTATGATGAGTAGAATAAAATTTCATCCTTTCCTACAAATAATATAAAATCAGGAAAACATGTGAAAATTACTATTGCTAATGTAAACATTTGCAGTTAGGTATACTTTTCTTAGTCACCGGGCCCCATAATTCCATGAACCATAAAGAGACAAAAAGCAGAATGAATTCAGATTAGACTTTTTCGTTCCAAAATTAAATGCTAAGAAAATTGCTTACAGAGTTTTGAAGGGGGAGAGATTGAGATCACAGGTCTATAAATATTTTCAGATATGTTAGACTCACAATGCAACCCAAAATTCTTTGTGAAAAAACAGTCATTTATAATTCAAACACAGTACTATCAAAATAAACTACATAATATTAAATTAATAATTAATAAATGACTCAAAATCTGAGATTAATATCAGCAAAACTATAATGTGAGGGATAGTTAGGAACCAGAAAAGCATGATAAATATATCATCTGAATCCAGGGGGTATGAGTAATAATAGTTACAGTTTTGCTATTTTCATTGATGACAAGAGAAAAATGGATTCAAGTAAGTTTTAAAACACTTAGAGTTAAGCAAACCAGGCTTTCTGTGCATGCTTCCCAAATCTCTATAGAAAAAAATAAATTTAAATGTAGTATATACTTTAGACAGCAGGTGGAAAGGTGTAAGAGTGCTCAGTTGACCAGCCGTGTCCAACTCTTTGTGACCCTATGGACTGTAGCACACCAGGCTTCTCTGTCCACAGGATTCTCCAGGCAGGCAAGAATACTGGAGTGGATTGCCATTTCCTCCTCCAAGGGATCTTCCTGACCCAGGGATTGAACTTGCGTCTTCTGTGTCTCCTGCATTGGCAGGCAGATTCTTTACCACTATGCCAAAGGAAACAGAAGCAGAACAGAAATCTCTGACAAGATAAAAGTAAAAATAGTAACATTGTCATAATTAATGTAAAAAGCTTTAACAGCTCAATTAAAGGTAAATACACTCAAACTGAAAGTTTTCTTTTTAAGTCTTTTTAACAAAAAACAATCAAAGGGTAAATGACATAGAAGTACTAAATTTTTTAAATTGCAAAAGTATATCATATAAATACAAAGAAACCAAGAATAGCAATAATAATATACAATAAAATTCAAGATAAAAATTTGCAGAATGGAAAATATAAAAGCTGAATATTAAGACAGCAAGAAGTAAAAAGCAAAAAATTATTGTGAATGTTTAGAACAAATTAGGCAAGACATGATAAAAGTCTTTAATATTAAAATTTGAGTCAGGCAAATTAAATAAGTGTTAATATGTTCCAAAGGGACATTTATACAAATCACTGTCACAGACTACAATTTAATTAAGCTACAAATTAATTTTTAAAAATTTAAATGAAAATACAAAACCATTTCAAGATTTTAAAATGGCACACTCCTACCTAAAGAATTCTTAGATAGAAGAGACATACAATGTAGATACTAAACACAATTTAAAAAATAGTATTTCCTCTAATGACGTATAGCTAAGACTCTATCCATAATAAAATTCCTAGTCATAAATGATTACAATATTGTTCAAAAAGGACTAGAGACAAATGGAAAATTCAACATGAAAATTTAGACAAATATTAAGACAAGTCTCAATAATGTAGAAACAAACATTTAACACTCAATAACAGTGAAATTTTTAAAACCCAAGAAAACTGAAAATTAAAAAACTAATAAAGAAAAATAGATTAAAAAAAAGAAAAAGTAGACTTTATCAATAAACCCAACAGCTATATTATCTAAGGGTCAATAAAGCAGGCTGATATAACGCTATGAGAGAGAAGAGATAGAAGGAATATAGCAATCCACAAAACAAATGACATCTAAGTGTAAGGGTAATGGAAATTTAAAATTAAAAAGATAACTTTTAAAATGACTATTTGCCAGTAAATATAAATTTGTTGATAAAATAGATTATTTTCTAGGAAAAATATAAAAGAAAATTATTTCAAAGGAACAAAAGTAAGGAAATCAATATGAAGAGAAAAGAACAGAAATCTTATTCAAAAATTTACTCCAAATACTCAAACTTACTGACAGTTAAAGAAGTTTAAATAAAAGCATGTTATATTATTTTCACCCATAAAATGTCAAAGCTTTTTTGTTCTGAATTGTTAATATCTGGTAATTATGAGTAGTAAACAGCCCAGCTGGACAGCAAATTTGTACATATTTTTATACAGATTTTTTGAAATATTTCAGTTCAGTTCAGTCACTCAGTCATGTCTGACCCCATGGACTGCCGCACGCCAGGCTTCCCTGGATCAAAACCAAAAATGAAAGATGATCTACCAATTCCACTTCTAGAAGTTTATTATAAGGATATTTGAAGAGTTGAATAAAGCATGACCTTCAAGAATATTCTTCTGCATTATCTATAGTTTCAAAATGAAAATAACAAATAAGTTATTTTTTAAAACTACAGTATGTTCATACGGCGGAATACTATACCTGTATGTAATGCTATAGCTGAATATTCAATGATATTTATTACTATTCATTATTATTCATTCATTTGATACTGAATTAAAAACTATTTCTCCTAGTTAACATAAAAATATATGAATGTAATCATTTATTATAACTTAATTGTACCTACACTGTGCCAGGGATTGTTGTATGTAAGAAATATAGCAATTAACAATACACAAAGTGACCACTATCTTCACAGAGCATCTTACTGATTTAAATAGATGATAAGTAGACAAACATAAAATAGATACATATATACATTCAGGGAAAAATAGATGTTGAGTGTATATAGAAGAAGATCACCTCTGAGGTATTATCTAAGAATTTCTTTCCAATAACTTTTGATGTCCCCACACATACATAGTTGTGTCACATTCTATTTCAAAATTCACACACAGAAGCCAAGGCAGCTATGGCTTTCCTTGAGAGCAAAGACATAGCAGAGAACAAAAATTCATCACTAAACCTTCTTTCATAACTCATTTGTAAGAAACATTAGCCTTGAAAATTAGATTTCTAATAGTAAGCACCTCTTCACCTAGGGGTTTTTATTTTTACTTCCTCCAATTTTTATTTAATATTGATAGTCAGATTTAGAGCAGCTGAAATCATTAAGATTTATTTTTTTACTTGTTGATCATAGCCAAAGAGAAAATGCAGGATGAGTAGCATGATTAAGAAAAATATATTTATTTCTGTATTCAGAAAAGGAAAATGGATAAACAAGAGGCAAGCCAGACCATATAGATGCTCAGTTCAGTTCAGTTGCTCAGTCGTGTCCGACTCTTTGCGACCCCATGAATCGCAGCACACCAGGCCTCCCTGTCCATCACCAACTCCCGGAGTTTACCCAAACTCATGTCCATCGAGTAAGTGATGCTATCCAGCCATCTCATCTTCTGTCGTCCCCTTCTCTTCCTGCCCTCAATCCTTCCTAGCATCAGGTTCTTTTCCAATGAGTCAACTCTTCACATGAGGTGGCCAAAGTATTGGAGATTCAGCTTCAACATCAGTCCTTCCAATGAACACCCAGGACTGATCTCCTTTAGGATGGACTGGTTGTATCTCCTTACAGTCCAAGGGACTCTCAAGAGTCTTCTCCAACACCACAGTTCAAAAGCATCAATTCTTTGGCACTCAGCTTTCTTCACAGTCCAACTCTCACATCCATACATGACTGTTGGAAAAACCATAGCCTTGACTAGATGGACCTTTGTTGGCAAAGTAATGTCTCTGCTTTTTAATAAGTTATCTTGGTAGGTCATAATTTTCCTTCCAAGGAGTAAGCATCTTTTAATTTCATGGCTGCAATTACCATCTGCAGTGATTTTGGAGCCCCAAAAATAAAGTCTGACACTGTTTCCACTGTTTCCCCATCTATTTCCCATGAAGTGATGGAACCAGATGCCATGATCTTAGTTTTCTGAATGTTGAGTTTTAAGCCAACTTTTTCACTCTCCTCTCTCACTTTCATCAAGAGGCTTTTTAGTTCCTCTTCACTTTCTGCCATAAGGGTGGTGTCATCTGCATATCTGAGATTATTGATATTTCTCCCGGCAATCTTGATTCCAGCTTGTGTTTCTTCCAGCCCACTATTTCTCATGATGCACTCTGCATATAAGTTGAATAAGCAGGGTGACAATATACAGCCTTGACGTACTCCTTTTCCTATGCTTCCTGATCTGCATACAGGTTTCTCAAGAGGCATGTCAGGTGGTCTGGTATTCCCATCTCTTTCAGAATTTTCAACAGTTTATTGTGATCCACACAGTCAAAGGCTTTGGCATAGTCAATAAAGCAGAAATAGATGTTTTTCTGGAACTCTCTTGCTTTTTCGATGATCCAGCAGATGTTGGCAATTTGATCTCTGGTTCCTCTGCCAGCTTGAACATCTGGAAGTTCACAGTTCACGTATTGCTGAAGCCTGGCTTGGAGAATTTTGAGCATTACTTTACTAGCGTGTGAGATGAGTTTAATTATGGGTCATTCTCCTTGGTATGCTCCTGGGGACAAAAATGTGTGTCTGCTTGTGTGTGTCCACACACACATGGAAGCATACATATGGGGATAAATAAAGACATCCAAGTAAATCTGGAAATCCCAAAGCAAAGCAAAAGGGACATGAGCCCTATCTCCATCATGGAGATTAAATAGAAGAGGGCCTTCTATAGACTAAAAATAGCATCGCAGCAATTTTTAAAAAGCTAAAGGTAGTTCCTGACTTTAGGAAACATGAAAGAGATATGAAAAATACCCTATCCCTTTGAATATTGGTGCAGAAGACATTTGAGAATTAATAGCCAGCAGGTATGCCCTGAGTCAGGAAGATCTCCTGGAGACGGGCATGGTTACCCACGCCAGTATTCCTGCCTGGAGAACTCCATGGACAGAGGAGGCTCGTGGCTACAGTCTATGGGGTGGCAAAGAGTCGGCCATGGTTGAATGACCAACACTCTCATTTTGACTTTTTCAGGTATGCCATAAGCATGCTGCAGCGCGGTAGCAGGACTATCACCCAGTGACGGAGGCTGTGGGATGGACCACCCAGAGCTGGGTTTCAGTCAGTGGCATTTCTGAAACTTATCTCAAAGGATAAGGACAGCAATAAAAAGGAGAGTAGCTACAAAAGAACCCAGATGAGCAGTTTAATGGTGTCAGGAAAACACCACCATAAAAACAGTAACATGAGAATTCAACAAAGAAATAGAAAATATTAGAGAAGAAACAAACAGGAATTCTGGAGTTGAAAAATAAACTGCCTGAACTCAAAATTCAATAGAGAGCTCCAAATCAGGCTTGACCACATAGAAGAAGAAAAACAATCAGTGTACTAGAGGACAGATCGATGTAATATTCAATCAGAAGAGCAATAAGAAAAAAGAATGAAAGGAATGAAAAAAACCTGGAGCGGAATTTTAAGGAAGGAAAACCTGTCACAGCTACAACATGGATAAACCCTGAGGACATCAAGAGAAATGATGTGTGATGACTGGAGTCCTAGAAGAAGAGAAGAGAATGGGATGGAAAGCTTAAAAAATAATGGTTGAGTCATTTCTGAACCTCGGAAGCGAACTAGACTTGAAGTTCATGAAGCTAACACTTATTACTAAACAGGGCACTTTAAAAATGGTTAAGATTTTATGTTACGTGTTTTTTTTTTTTTTATCACAAGAAAAAAATGCAAAAAACAAAAACAAAAACCACCCCACTATGCTGTCAATCACACGAATTTGAACAAATTTCAGGAGATAGTGAAAGAAAGGGGAGCCTGGCATGCTGCAGTCCATGAGGTAGCAAAGAGTTGGACATGACTTAGCGACTGAACAAGAACAACAGCAATTAATCACATGCATTTGCCTTGGGAGTTAGGACTGCCTGTGAGGAGTCCCCCCACCTACCCGATCCCCAGGGCTGACAGTATCCTACATCTTCATGTTTCACGGAGGTGCTGGTTACACAAAGGGCACATTAACATTTTCATTTCTTGTTTGTGTACTGTTCTGTATACGTATTAAAATTCAATAGAAAACTGAAAGTCAAAGTTTCCCTGAAATAAAATACGTAAGAAATGGATTTATTTGAACCAGGGCCTCATATTAATAAATTTACATGTTTTACATTTTCCCCTCTAAGACAAACAAAAATATGAAGCTATACAATCACTCACTGGTTAAAACATCGCTAAAAACTCGTTTCATTTTTATTAAAAGAATGCCTCATATGTTACATGCCTAGATCCTTTCTGATTCAGTTTCTCCAGAAAACAAATTTTCTGTTTCCATAGAAGTGGATGAGGGTTAACTGCCTCATTACTTGGCTGGGGAAAGAAGGAAGGAGTAAGGAGGGCAAAAACCTAGATGTTTTATTACTCCTTAGTTTGTGTGTATGTGTGTATGCTCAGTCGCTTCAGTCGTATCAGACTCTTTGCAACCCTATGGACGCCCACCAGGTTCCTCTGTCCATGGAATTCTCTAGGCAAGAATACTGGGGTGGGTTGCCGTTTGCTTCTGCAGGGGATCTTCCTGACCCAGGGATCGAACCTGCATCTCTTGCATCTTCTGCATGGGCAGGTGGATTCTTTACCACTGAGCCACCTGGGAAGCCCCCCTTAGATGGACTCTCAAATAATATCTTTGATCTGATCTCTTCTCCACTCCTGCCTCCCCTGGTACCAGGTTCTTCCAATTCCCAAGCTTATTTTGAAATGATTCTAGAAAATCACTTGCATTTTGACAAGTGCCTCACTAGCTAGGGGCACTCATGGGGTATGTGAAACAGGCTGGGACCTGGGACACTTTGCTGCAATGCTTGCAGCTGGGCACAACTCTACTCCAGCAACAACATACAAAGAAACTCAATTCAGTTCAGTTCAGTCACCCAATCGTGTCTGACTCTTTGCGACCCCATGAACTGCAGCACGCCAGGCC